>JAUMJL010000078.1:600000-857284 GCA_033558185.1 Dromococcyx pavoninus | reverse complement strand
CATGACGGTGGGGAGACAGATCCCCCCTCCGGCCTCTGGGCGGCGGGTCCCCCAGGGCTAGCACGGTGTCACCGTCACCCCACGGCTCCAGGGGAGACTCCCCCCGTCTCAGCTCCACGGCGGTGGGGAAACACCACCACCCCAACTCCGTCTCCGTGGCGGTGGGGAAGACAGGTCCCATCCCGGCCCCTGGGCGGCGGGACCCGCGCTCAGCCCCAGGGCTGGCGCGGTGTTGCTGTCTCCTCTGGCGCCGCGCGGGAGCCGGACCCACCGCCGCTGCCGCACGCAGCAGCCCCTCGTCCGGCGGGAAGCACTGACAGGTCGCCACCGGTGCCCCCGGCACCTGCGCCGCGCTCGCCGCCCCGGGAGGAGGGGCCGCCAGCGAGAGCGCGGCGCGGCGGAGCGCAGGGAGGGCGGCCCCGGTGGCGGCGGGCGCCCCTCGCCCCGCACGGGGCCGGGCGGCCGCGGCGCCACCGACACCTTTACTTCCTGCTTTGCTCCCCGGCGCCAGACCCAGCGCGGCGGAGGGATCCCGCCGCCTCCCGCAGCCTCCTCCCCCTTCTGCTTCTGCTTCCCCCGTTCCCTCTCCCCTCTCTCCCTTTTGCACGAACACAATTTGACAGCGATTTGCTGACACCGGGATTTTTGTGCTTTTTTTTCCTTTTTTAAATTTTTTTTTTATATTTTTACATCACGGACTCGGCACGGGTAGCGCGGCGGGGGAGGCCGTGCAGGAGGTAAGAGCCAGTGCCGGGAGCCTCCCCCGGAGCGGGGGGGGGAGCGGTGGGACCCCGCCCCGCTCCATGTGCCCGGGCGGTGGGAGCCGGGCAGTGGGGCTGGGGCCGCGCCGGTTGGGGGGCGGGAATATGTTTCGTGGCGGAGCGATATTTGTTTACAGGATGAGCGCCGCGCTGTAAGTGCAGCGGTAAGTGCAGCGGAGACCTAGCCCGGGCTGCTCGGTAATGAATTAGTGTCGCGGTCGCTCGCCTCTTCGCCGGCTCCGACACAAGCCCCGCCGCCCTCCTCCGTGCCCCCCTCCCCCCCCCCCCCCCGCCCGCCTTGCACTTGTTGCAAGACTTGACGCCAGGTAGGGGCGAATGCTTCGCAAGTTTCGGTTTTGCACGAGCTGGGGCTGCGCTGGAAAGGGAGGAAAAAAAAAGGGGAGGGAAAAAAAAAAGTTTGCAGTTCACTTTCGGTCTGTAGCGCCGGGGAGGCGAGGCCCTGCTTGCTGCTGCTGCCGCCTCCTCCTCCTCGCCGGGCGCGGGCGGGGAGGTGCGGGGCTGCCCTGTACCTGCCCCGGGTGCCGGTTGCACAGCAGTCGCCGGGTTTCGGTACCGGTGTCAGCAGCGGGGTTGGGCTTTGCTGCCCTCCCCTGCGTGCGGGGAAGTGGGTGCGAAGTTACAGACTCATAAGATGGCTTGGGTTGGAAGGGACTGTAAAGATCATCCAGTTCCAACCCTCCTGCCATGAGTAGAGACACCTCCCACGAGATCATAGAATCATAGAATGGTTTAGATTGGAATGGACTTTAAAGGTCATCCGGTTCCAACCCCCCTGCCATAGGCAGGGACACCTCCCATCAGACCAGGCTGTTCAACACCCCGTCCAGCTTGGCCTTGAATACTTCCAGGGAGGGGGCATCCACAACTTTCCTGGGCAACTCATGCCAGTGCCTCACCAGCCTCATCATGAAGAATTTCTTCCTGGTCTAATCTAAATCTCCGCTCTTACAGTTTAAAGCCATCCACCTCCCACTAGAGCAGGCAACTGATCTTGGAGAAATGTGAATTTCTCCTGCTTTCTTCCACGCCCCCCCCCCCCCCCACCCCCCCGCGGGACAGGAATGTGCAGCGGGTTGGGTGTTGTCAGGGTGCAGAACTTTTGCTTTCTGGCCCCCTCAAAATGTGGGGAGGGGGGATAACGAACAAATACTCTTAGGCAGATGTTTAAATACGAGAGAGGTGATTTGCAAGTAAAATTAATTGGCAGTTAACCAGTTAATAAATGGATCGTGCCTACTCATCCTTCTGCTGAATTTACTGAGCTGTTTTCACATCTGCCAGTCAACCAGCCAGGCTTGACTGACTACTCGAGGTGTGGGCTTAGCAGGGTTAGTGCCTTTGCCCAGTAAAATCAGACCTGTGCTTGCAGTCCCAGTGCATCTACACTGGCTGTGATTCTGGTAGTTACTGGTGAGGCGCATACACACTAATTTGATGGCAACGAAATAAATAGGGTGACCCACAACTAAACTATTAGTGGAAAACATTGCAAAGCACTTAACTGTGTGATTAATGTTTTAAGCAGGTAATCACTGGGAGTGAAATTTGATGTCTTTGACAGCTGTAATTTTACTGTAAATATGTAATGGGAAGAGGGGAGGGTTCACCTGGCAAACTTAGGCCTGGTCTGCCCAGCAGCTTGACAGGGCTACCTGCTGCCAGGGCCCATTCCGCCTGGGCGCCGGCCCACTGAGCTCTCCGGGGATGCATTTCATGGTGAACTCCTTGCTCTGAGTACCCTGTTACAATGAAGTGATCCGTCCCTGTCAGTGTATGTGTGAACCCTTCCTGCATGAAACTCATTGCCATGATTGCTGATCTTCTTAGTGAGCTTGTTTGGATGTCACGTTGGATCAGGATGGATCCATCTATCTAGAAGTAGTCCATTTCACTTTGTTATCCACTGAAATGATGGGACATGATGTGCCCTGGTTGGTACGTTACCTTTTGTCCTAAGCTTGTCCAAGGCACATATTTAACCACAAAAGTGCTGCTTCATCAGTGCTCCATGTCTTCATATGCGGCATGGAAGTTAAATTGTGCAACTTTGCTTAAAACAAATAAATGTATTTGTTAAGAATTTAGATAAGTGATTTTCCATGTGAAGAAAATGTGTGGTACACATTTTTCTTCTATAACCAATAGTCTGACATACTTTGGAAAAATTAAGGGCTTAAATATACCCTACTCAAAAGTTTTGGCACAAATAAATGGTCTTACAATCTCTTCTGCTGCTGTTGATAAGCAGCTTGCGTTTCTGAAGCTGGGAGACTCCAGTGAGGAGCTGAGCAGTAGTATTGGCATGGTGGTCAGACCAGTGTATCTTGAAAAGCCAAAAAAGCTCAAATACAAGTAATGCACTTCACTGTGGAAGTTTGAGTGAAGAGTGGGGAATCGGCCTCTCAGTGAAATGATAAAGCTAGAACTTAAATCGCGCTGCTACCAATATAAGTGCAGCTGTTGGCGTCCCTCCCTGGGGGAGAGGGATGGTGCCAGGAGTAGCTAGCTAAGCATCCTGCCTCGAGTCTTCACAACACTCCTGCATGGGCCAGTGTGAGAGTAAATAAACCATAGTGTGACTAACCTCTCTGCCTAACACTACTCCTGTTGCATTGGGATAGACTGGAAAAGTCTCTGCATTTTATCCATTTAATTTTCTCCACCTTTGTGTTACTGCTGATCACATGTCTCTGAGAATACTCCAGTATGCATTTAAGAACTTAAAGAGAGTCTTCGTTTCAGGTTTGTTTCTCTTTTGGGTAGAGCTCAACTAGCCTAGGTAGGAAGAAAGATTTCTTAGATTTTAAACTCAAAACTCTGTTACTTCTCTTCTTGTGACCATTTTAATTCTTCCAGCGATACAGTGAAGCCTGCCATTATAAATTGCGCTTGTTACTTGGCATCGGGCTGGGTGTGTGAGAAAAGTATCAGAAGAGCAGTCCTATAATGTACTGTAGGGTTCCTGAAGCAGTAAGATAATGCTTTGCTGTGAATATTTTTATCTTATTTTATTTTTTGTCTGTTTGTTCCAATTGAGTGAGGAATATGTAATTTAAAAACTTACTTGGCAAATTGTTTGAGAAGGCTCTTCTCTCTCTTTCCCAATACTGTAATGGGATGGGAGTAAACTAAAGAAGAATGGCCCTGGGATCCATAATGTCGTTGTGAGATTTTGATGCTGGAAGGTTGTGCCTCCTTATGATGTGTCATAATCAGTTGCGAGAGAAGGCAGTTTCATTTTAGCTTCTTCAGAAATACATTTTTTTTTTAAAAAAAGCAAGATACAAAATAGTTGTTGATATGGAAACAATTTGTTTCCTCCCTTGCATTTTTTTTGAGACTGCATAGCTTCCAATGAAAAATCATGATCAGAATTACATTTCTTCTGTCCTTAGAATTAATGGATCCTTTTGCCTCTCCTCCACTTGTAAGTTGTAGGTAGAGGCATCTCTAAGTGCATGTGTTAATTCTGCTTGGCATGGCTGCCAAGCACTTGGTTATTCATGTAAGGTGAACAGTATGGGTGGTTGCGCTGACTTCCATAGCACTGCTTAGAAGAGTAGAGTTACTGCACCTGTGAATACTTGTAGGGTAGGGGATGAGGGGGCTGGACTGAAACTAAAAATATGGAGGCAGCAAATTCTATATGTTTTGGTATGTATAAAATCTCTTCTTACCATGTCTAGGTCTGAGAAACCTATTTTTGTAATCAATTGCAGGGCTGTGAAGGGAAATAGGCCTTCTAAGATAAAGACAAAAATAGCACGTTCAAGTATATTTTAAGAAAGGCAGCTCTTCCTTTAAAGAGTGGGTCTGAGTATGGTTCAAAAAAGGTAGCAAAAATTTCATCATTAACTCTTTACTTGAAACTGAACAAATTTAAGAGACCAAATGAATTTTCTTTTGAGCTGCATACATTTATGCGCCAAGTTGTCTTGTAGAGCTTGGGGAAGTATTTCCCCTTTGATCTGGAGATGCCGAGAATGGGCACCATCATCTTCTTACTGCTGCCTTTGCATGAGTGACTCTAGGTAGCACGTGGTCTATCCTGCCCAGGAAGATGAAGTAAGTAATGCCGGCGGTCAGCAAGTTTTATCGAAGCTGGTTCTTATTGGATATTGGTTTCTGTGGGCAGAAGGAAGAGTATTTCTGGCAGCGGTTTATTTTCTCCCTTTCTGTCTTGGCTGTGTCACTCAGCGGTGGTGGTGGTGTGGGCTCACCTGGCCCTGCTCGAAACAGCAGAAATTACAAAGACATTGATTAGTCTGGGGAAAAACTGGAAAACATACTCAGGTTACAACCTGTTATAGAAACTAGAAGGCAAATACATAATTTACATTACCGTTTTTCTCAAGAGGATAATGATTTGGAAAACCCAGGGCATGCTTTTAATGTATACTCTATTACCCTATAACAGGGATTTTTTTTTTTTAAATTTAAGTTCCCCATATTGCAGTGGGGATGTTGTAGGGGTTTGGAGGAGTTGTGTAGCGTTGGGTATATTTTGAGTTTCTGAGGGAAATGAGTCTTGTGGTTTCAGCTTAATCTGTAACAGAGAGCAACATGTCTCGCACAAACAGCCCACCTAAGTTTTCATAGTTGACTGATGATTTCCTCTGGAAAGACTCAGGATGCTGATATGATGTAGACTTAAAAGGTGGTTGATTTTTGATTGTTGTTGTTTGTCTTTCTCCAATTTGCAGTTCAAATTTTGTTTGAGTTTCATGTGAATCGCTGATCTTCAGATTCCCATCCACCAGTCAGCTGGACCGCTTATAGGTCACTTTCCAGGCCTGTGGCCACAAGTGCTGAGTTTTCCCTACCCTGCAAACTTGATCTTTCTAAAGGAGTCATCCTGGGCTTTATCACAAATTTTCTCCTGTCTTTTTAGCCCAGCAAGAAAATGGTTTCTATCTTTCCCCTCCCTCCCGTCATCAACTGCTCATGGGAAGATTTTTGATAGAGCCTGCATTGTGGTATGTCCTTGAAGTGCAGTGCTGCAAGGTTTTGTTTTGCTTTGTCTGTTTGTTTTTTTTTTCTCTTCATGTTTAGACTTCATTGCTCTATAGCAAACCCAGTTTGTTGTAGATGGTCTTTTTTGGTATGTGTTTTCTTTTTAATTTGTCAAAAATCTCATGTTCAGTAATAAGGAAAAGCTCAGAATCAGGTACTAAAGCCTCCAGCTAAACCCGGAGTGTAAAGACTGCAAAAATATGAACTGGGGAAGATTGAGCCAGCAAAACAGGTATAAGACAAGTATTAAATTATCAGCAGCTATTTTTTAAAAAGGTTTCCTGATGGTGGGAGGTTTTTTGGTTCACACTTTCTGGCTAGAACAAAGCTTACCAGGGCTCTTAAAGGACAGAGTCCATCTGAGGTGTAAAATTTGTATTGGGCACTTTCTCTTTAAGTGAATATCAAATCCTAAATAGCTTTGGCATGCAGCTGTGGGAAAAAAAGTGCCCAACCCATTGAAGCAAGTGACTATTGAGTTTAAAATTTGATAATGGCTTAAGTTTGCTGTCTTAAAAAGTCATTTGACTCTTAGTCGACCAATAAAGATGCTGTACAGACCCATTTTTGTCTTTGTTCTCCACTTTCCCCCTACACTGTTTTCATTGATGAGGAAGTTTCATTTCCTTTATTTATTTATTTTTAGTGTATGTGTGTTTGGGGAGGTGTGGCGGAGGCCAGAAGGGAAGTCTATGTTCTAGCTTTTTATATTTAAAAAGAAAAAAATACCTAGTACTGGTGTGCTTAGAAATGACCTTAACTACATTCTTCCCTTTAAACCAAAAATTCTGCTGGTAAAAAACAGTGCATATTAGGGGATTGAGGGGATAAGAGTCCTGAGTTCCAGTTGTACTAGCGGAGAAGTGTTTTTCGCAGTATTGTCACGTTTCACATGCCAAATCACAACTAGAAATGCCTTTTACTGGAAGGATCTCTACTTACACTTGGAGGGTTATGCCAATTACAGCTATATTAATCAGGCTTTTTTTTCCCTTTAGTTTTACACTTGACCTAAATAGTAGCTTCTTTAATTTTCTTAACAGAACACCCACTATAATCTTGGCATGTAGTTTTGGACCGGTCAGAGGGGTAAATGCGGCTGTCCTACGGCACAAATGCATATGGGTGCTTTTGCAAGAGTATGATCTGAAGTGGGTCCTAGTGAAAGAAATGCTCTTATAGTTTTGCAGAAGTTGAAATAGCCCTCTGCTCTGCATGCAGAATTGGCTACAGTTTATTGGTGAGCAGGAACTGTGTTATGAAGTATGTTATTCATGTCATAATATTTTTTCCTCAGAGCAATCTGTACTTTAATTTTGAATATAGTTTTTAAATCCTGCGGATTAGGAAATACTGCATTATAAATTTGTGAAAATTTGAAGGTGTAAGATAGGATGCTATTAATACTTATTTTGATCAGAGACCAAAGATTATTTACTCCTTTTGACAGTGTAGAGGTGCTTGAAGAAGGAGCAGGTAAACGACACTTTGGCAGACGTCTGTAGCTGCTGGGTTTTGGACTAGGATTGCTGCTGGCAGTTCTGCCTGCTGGCCGTCGACCGCCAGTGGTTCATCTCTACTGCTGCACTGCTGTGTCTCTTTCTGCTGGTGGAGAAGGTGTCGTGGTAGATGATCCTGTTTGTACCAGCAACCTCCCAGTAATAAATAGTGTTGTTGCTTCATAAGCAAATTTGCCAGTTATTTGCTCTTTTTTTATGATATTAAGATTTGCATTGTTAGCAACAATAAAAAATGGAAGCTGACTAGTCTTTAAATGGTTCGCATCTGCCCCAAGTGTGACTACTTAGAAGACCGTACATATCTAAGCTGAGCTTTCTTCTCCCCAAAATGGAGGCTGCCCAAGCCTTGAAATATTCAAGATATTGACTTAGAGTTCCATAAATATCTTCCCAGTTGCTTCTTTTTGGCCTGTGTCTTTTATGTTTGTTTCATCCTGAACATCAAAGCTGGGCTTACCTTGCAGAGAGGTGCTGGTCTTTGAGTTGGCTGCACACTACTTTCAGCAGGGAGGGTATTGCGTGTTGCACTCTCTCTGGAGGCTGAAAGCATTAGCTTTGTGATGGCTCCCAGGTTGCAGCTGGACTTCAAATAACGGTGAGCTCTGTGGCTATTACCAAAGCTGTGTGTGCTGAGCACAGGAGACTGCAGTCATCTGAACCGCAAGTTTATGTCACGTGCAACTCAGCTTTGAACACAGCAGTTTTGTTGCTGCTTGTGCCCCTAGTATATTGGGGGGCAAAAGGGTGGAAACAGTTCAGATGCTAACTTGCTAGCTTGCCTTTTGGGTTTTTTTTAAGTTATTTTTCAAAAGCTTATATTCAGTGTTGCAAAGGAACCCCCATGTATTTTGTTAAAACAAAAGAAATTATTAATATTAAGCTACATTGAATGGTGCAGGTTTGCTGGAGCTTTGATATTCCAGCTGTCTCTTTGGCCTGCCATGCAGTTCGAATTCAAGTGAAGGTCTCCCACGTGGTTATTTGCATGTGCCGTATCTCTGTTTTGTATCTGCAATCTCTGTATGTGCTTCCAGAATTATTTTGTTCATTTCCAATCATTCTTCAAAGATAACTGGTAAAAACCAACAGGCTGGTTGTGATTTTACAGCACTAGAAGGTAGACATCTTTGATCTTGTTAAATGAATTTTCTTCATGTGTGGGCTGGGTGTGTAGTGTGTTAATTTATTTTTTGTTGATCAGTGTAAAAACGTGAATTCAGCATCACAGCAATGATAATAAACATGTACTTGCATTGATATTCTGAGTCCTGGCAAAAATAGGGCAGAAAACTGAGAGATTGACTGCATTATTGGTGCGTTGCTGAACCAGGATACTTATATAAAAGGATTGAATAAAGCTGTTTGAAGTTCTAACTTCCTTTGGCAACACAATTGCTGCGAGCAGTAGCATGCCAAACAGAGCAGGATGCAGTCTTTTCTGTAGGCATTTGAATGTCAGAAATGGAAGGACTTTCATCCTCCTGATCACACCAAGAGAAGATAGATGGTAGGAACCAGGTATCTTCTTTTTTAGAGGGTATCTCTGAACATGAGCAGTGAAGCACTGATTACCTTTTAGTCTTCATCTGCAGGAATGCCCTGCTAACCAACCTCACAGGTTTCAGTAAGCCTACATGGCAAAGCATCAGGTACAGACTGGGGGGAGTGGAAGGACATTTCTAAATTAGCAGACAATTTATGTCTGGAAAAGTGAGATTCATATTCATAACTACGTTAAACCCCTATTTCTGAGTACGGCAGGGACATATCTCCATTTAAGGTGACAGTAATTTGTCTAAACCAAAATGTTTGCAGAAGCACGGGCCAGCAGCTTCTCCCTCTTTTTTTCTACTGATGCTGTGTGTTTCCAAAACTGGAAAAGGCTTCTCAGTGGTGGTGATTGAACAGTAATTCTCTATATTTTTTTGTCAGATAAGCTTGTTCTGTGCTGTCAGAGTTCAGTAAATTGGTATCTGAGCTGCATGGATCGCGATGAAAAAGTATTGCTGCTGCCTGCATGTATTTGATAAAAGTAGAAAATGAGAAGCCAAATTTTTTCTGAAATGAGGAAGAGTGGGGGTTTTAGGACTATGAAATTTTGAAAGAGCTGGTTTATAATGAACTTTAATACTTTTCTAAAGTTGCTGCTATTATAATGAAAAAGCATGAATAAAAGAATATGCCTTGCAGGTAAAACAAAAAAGAAGTCTTCATAATTTACATGCTTGAAAACCAAAGATGCATTGCAGAGGATGAATTTTACCCTTCATTTTGCTTGTAGTAAAAAAAATTAGCCTTTGAAGTTAAAAAGAGCTTTAGATTTAAAAAAAATAATATGCCTGAAAAGGGAGGTGCACAGAAAAAAGACATTGGGTTAAATGCTGTTTTGTTAATGAAATGAATGTAAGTTAAGCCAAACGTGGCTGCCTGGATAGTAATGTACCACATAAGATGAGTGAGGATGATAAAATAAGGTCCTAGCATTTTTTTATTTCAATGATTTCAATTTTCAGAGGAATTTTAATCTGGATGTCGAATGTACGTTTATAAATGGTAGACCAATAGCACAGAATTACGATACTTTATGAAAGGAGCAATACTTCCATGCTGGAAGTCTGTCAGCATATGATCCCTAGACTGTTTGATTCTTAGTTAAAATAGGGGTTCATTAAAATAACATGGGCTCATCTGGTTTTAAAGACTAGCTCTCAGCCAGTAGGCGATGGTCCAGAACTAGTAAGTTTGCAGCACAGACGTTGTGGCAACGGCACATAGGTTACCATGTAAAACTGTTTGATGGAGAGGCTTCTGTTGGGTTAAATGTGCTCAATATTGGGCCAAATTTTTCAGATTTTAGTCATCTGTAGCAGTGCCTGCTCATATTGTAGTCGGCTGAACTACCTGTGGGACTGTTTAAAAGAAGGTGCAAGGTTGAGTCTGCTTATGAACACACTTCTTTGCTGTAATTATTTTACTCTGTAATAATTGTGTTCTTCTAGTTGAAGAATGGTAATTATGAAGTGAATGATAGGCTTCAATTATGTAAAGAAAATCCTTACATTTAAGCTCCATGTTGCCCTTAACATAAACAGCTTTTTTTTTTTTTAGGTAGAACTTTTACTTTCAGATTATTTCTGGAAAATCCGTACTGCTAATTATGTAAATTGCAAGTAACAAAAAAAGAGAACAAAAGAGCGGGGCATCTTATTTTAGGCTTCAGCAAATGCAAAGTTGTATGTGGCCATTCCAGCTCTCTATAATATGTGCCTGTGTTGTGCTGCTGCTGCTTTTGTTAACAGTAAACCAGATCACTTAAACTGGGCATTTTTCACTGGCTTTGTGTGGTCAGATTGCCAGCTTTTTGAGCTGGGGTGTTTTTCCAGTAGCAGAGTCAGCTTTATGCCCCCTAGAGAGTCCATTCCTGCAGACGTCCTTCCTTCCATACACAGAGTTTCTTGCTGAAAGAAAATGTGACACCTTTTGGTGGTGGGGTCTCTCTGATTTTATGCTGCTGTGTAGGCCAGTCCGTGTTTTTTAGGTCAATCCTGTACAATAGCAGTAAGTTTTTGTACTTGCACCTATTACCTATTAAGGCAATAAGCAGCTCTCCTTGAATGAAGGGAAGGCAGATTTCAGATCTGCCTGCAGATCAGAGAGGAGGAGAATGGAAGGAGCGGTGTTCAAGTGAATGAACGAACTTTCAAGCTGACTCAGTGATACACGTACAGTACGCGCTGTAAAGATTAGTCACCACTTACTGTAAATCTTTCTTTATGGTGCTTGGCGGGCATCTGCCTGCATCAAGCTGCAGCGAGTGAACTTTGTAGACTGGCAACGCAGGTAAATGTTACTTCCACGGTATTTTCTCATTGAGCAACAGCAACAAAACCCAATGAAACCTGAACACTTGTAAATTACTGAGCTGAAGGCAAAAAAAATCTCGTAGTTATCTCATGGTGCTTCTATCTTAATCTGTGAAAATAGTAGGAAAGGGAATAAATTATGCAACTCTTTTTTTCTATTATTTAGCAACCTGTGCTTACATGTTATTGGTGTTGTTCTGCCCGGTCCTGTGCAGGTTGGTTTGATTTTGGGGTTTTTTTTTGGTTTTTTTCGTTAGGTAAGTTTCAAGCTGCTTTTGTGTGAAATACCAATTTATGTGGTGGTAACAGAATAACAATTACAGGGAAGGGTATTCATCTGTCGAAAACACTGTTTTCATTTGCCAAGGAGAAACTTCAGGCATATTACCCTCCAGGTTGAATTTCCTCATAAATGTTCTCAACTTCTAAACTTACTTACTGACATAATAGGTATGCATAGTACTTCAGGCAAAGTTTGTATTAAGGGGTTACTTTTTCAGGAGAAAAAGTGGAGTTTTTTATTTGAAAAAGTTAATATTTCTTAAAAATTGTAAATTTTTTCTGAGTTACCCTGATTCAGTAAGTTTGGTAATTTTTTGCACTTTCAGACTTTTCTTTCAGTAGTTTCTTTTCTGATTTTTTGTAATTTAGCTAAGCATCTTTTATAATTCTTAGATGCCATTTCTCTCAGATATTTACTTGTTTTGCTTGGCTTGTTCAATCTGTGCTTAGAGAACTGTTAATTTCAGCCATAATCATACCAAAAATCCTTTAGAGTTGTAACAGCAAGATTTTTTTTGATAGTTGGTTTAAATTTACTTCGTCCAAAATAAAAAAAATGATCCAACCCCAAACACTTTGTTGAAGAATGAGAACCAGGCTCTCCTGGCACTGCTGGGTGGGACGGTGCTGAGGCTGCATGCCTGTGCAAGTGGTTTGGCTTGCCATCTCCCAGCAATCTGATCCTGTCATAGGCTTTGAGTCCTCTGAAGCACAGGATTGAAGGCTGAAAGCTTTATTAAGTTTTTGGGTTATCTCATGCTCTTTATTTGAAATGGAGGCCAAGCGATTTGCATATCTCTGTATCTTGGATCTGAAAAAAAGATTTTTTTTTTCATTAGCCTTTGTGTGGAAATGACATCACCACTTGGGCCAGGCATGCTAAATTCAGAGATTTTTCTCCTCACCATTGGGTTATTAACTATATTGAGTATTAGCTATACACTGTGAATCTTCCTTTGCTGACTGTGCCACGTTGATGACTTCATTGTAAATGCTCTGAATTTTAAATGATGAAGAGAAATAAAGATCCAATCTAAAGCCTTTTGAAATTGATGGAAATAAAACTTATTTCATTGCTGTGCATGTGACCGGACTGGGTGAATCCCTAACACCATGTTGTTCCTGGGACTGCTGATGAGGCATAAGCTTGCAAGGAAAGGCGCGTTGCCTTTTGGCAGAAGTGGTGACCAGGTCTGGCGTTTGCTGCAGCGCGTCGTTGCATGGGTATGTCCCGTCAGCCTTGCAGGTTAAAACCACCCACCTTTGTGAGGCTGAGTAGGTTTGTGAACTAAAGCTCTTTAGGTTCTGCCTGCATGTTCTATATGCAAAGCTGAGCTACCTGGCAGAGGGCTTAGAGACTGCCTTAGCTCTACCAGAAACACTAAGGTTTGGGGGCTGCCCTTCTGGGTTTGATGCTGGGGCTGTACCTGTGGCAGAGTGTGAAATGGAGGCATGGGGGTTTCCTGTGAGAGCCTGAAAAGCTGGGAGGAGGGAAACAGAAATCAAGTTAAAGTTGACATTTTGAAAAGTTGTTTGCTGCCTTTTTTAATCATAAAGCAGTTTTTAAAGTAAGTCATTTCCCAGAGGAAAATCAAATACATTAAGAAGAGAAAAAGGGGAATTGTGATGTTGAATTTATGCACTTGAATGTAACAGACTTGGTGCTGTGATGGTGGTGATACCGAATATTCACAGAGATAAAGCAGAAGGGTAACAATTGTCCTGACTCTTGTCTTGGTAAATTTTCAGCCATAATGTCCTATATGCAGAATGTTTTTATTTATCTTTACTGTTTCAGGAGGTCTGTGGTGAACGGACTGATCCCAGTTGCTTTAAAAAAATGCAGCAAAACAAACCCACTTGTTGCCACAATGGACATGGAGAAATTTCCCTTTTCCTCCTGCCTCTTGTCAGCTGCGCTTTGCCCTGGGAGCCAGGTGAGGAGGCCTTCGGGCACCTCCAGTAGGAAGACTTGCAGGAACAGCTTTGGATTAGACTCTTACCATGAGAAAGCTATGGATATCCATTCACATGCTTTGTAATGTGGTTTTTTTAGTGGCTCTTATGGTGCAGCTCCTCTGCAGTCGAGGAGAAGGGGATGGAGGGGGAAGTGCTGAAGGATGCCCTGGGAGGGCACATGTTGATGTTACCCATGGAGATGGTCCATTGGAAAACTCTGGTGAAATTACTTTTCACTTTTAGAGCTTGTGAGTAGCACTTCATTGCTGTAGTTATCTGTATAACCATATGCTATTCTTTTTTCTTACATATGTTTTCTGATAATTGTCAATAGCAGGTGTCTGCAAGCCAAGTCAGAGCAATATTTCAAAATCAGACTCTTAATGGGGATAAGGAATTATTTAAGCTTAGTGCCAGCAAAAAGGCCAGATTGAAACCATTGGCTTCTGAAGTTTGTTCTTTGCAGAACAACAGCATGGTTGTAGTAGTGCTGATCATTTAGCTCCATAGTTGAGCTGCAAAAGTGTGACCTTTGAGAAGGAGTCAGTAGGCCTGTTTTTGGGGTCTGCATATCTGGTTTGGCTGAATCAAGGAAAAACACCACCCTTTCTGATTGGTGCACCAGCCCACAGGAACCGTGTTGAACATACATTGCAACCCTGCTTGGTGGCTAAGGTGGTATGAGCTGGTGGGAAAGGACACGTGAAACATCTAGTTTGGTTTCTCCTACTGTTTGACCCCACCTTTCCCCATATGCTTGTCAAGCACGTTGAGGTGTTCTGATTTTATTACTGGTTGCTCTTGCATTAGATGCATGTGTATTAGGTCCCCGTTGGTTACTACCGTGATCTTGCATCTCCTCCTATCATCTGAAGAACAGCCATGAAGAGGAAGATGTGGGGAGGCTCTGGACTTGAAATGAATCAACTGTGTCCACTGAAAATCATTTTGGGGCATTGTATGGACAGAATCCCCCAAATGTCCCTGATACTGCTATTGCATATCTTCACATCTGCACAGATAGCTTTCTGAATTGCCATTCCTTCTGCTTATCAGTTGGGAAACTTAAAGCTGAGTGCAACAGATTACTAGGAGACAGACTATTCATAAGTGTCTTACATTTCAAAGTGTCAAGAAAGATACAGTGACCCTAACATTCGTGTTGTTGGGGGATTGTTGGATTTTTTTTTTCATTTCTGGTAAAGAAATAGTAAAATACACAGCACGTATGGAAATAGCAGACGTTGCTGTTGGGTTTTTGATTTTTTGTTTGTTGTCCTTGTTTCCAAAATTAAGCACACAGGAGTTTGCAAAATCCTGCAAAGAATTCAAACAAAGTTGCACAGTCAGGTGTTCAAGGAATCGTTTTAATCTAGTGACATATATGTAGTGAATAGATCCAGATTTAAAAAACAATACATTGCCCTAAGGAGAGACAAGCCAAATGGGATAAAGACAAAATACTGCTAAGTATCTGCAATTGTACTATTCAGTTTAGATTTAGCTGGCGACATTCTGTTGAGTTTTGATTGTCCTTTATGTTCTTCTCTGTGTAAGAAAGTAAGCTGAGGTATCAGCTGTTCTGTTTATCCCTTGCAAAATGTTGGTAACTGAAAATTAGATCATGCAACCAAAGTAGGTCCCTCTCCGTGTCAGAAAACTAACAGTGTCTTTTTTGTGGGGGTGGGTTATGAATCCATTACACTTGCATCTGTGCACATGGGTAGTAAGTTTTTATTATGCTATTGTACTATGTTTCTGAGTCGGGTTGCAGGAGGAGTGGTGATCTCACAGCCTGACCACAAATGCTGTTGGTGATGTTCACACAGCCAGAGCTGGTTTCAGAATTTGGGTCAGCGGGATGGTATCTTGGCAAGCTGTCTGGCACAAGACCCTGTAAGACCAGCTAACTGTTAACTTGTGCTAGCTGTAGCTATATTTATGATAAAAACTTTCTTGAATCTCCAGAAGCTAGACCTTGAACTACTGCAAAAATTCTTGAGATAACTTTGATGGAATGTCCCATACCACTTCACAGCAAGCAGTACAAAAGTCAGAGACTGAAGTCAAGTTTATACTTTGTAGCTGAGAAAGATGTGCAGCACGTGATCTAACTGTATATGATATTCTTTAAATTGTTTCTGACAGTAAATTTAATAAAGAGGTCTTGAGATACATACATATACACACAGAGAGAATGCAGATATGAAAACCAATGAACACAGGCATATATGCATTCTATTGCAGTTGTTTTCCCTTGGGGGTTTTGTTATTGTTGTCCCTTTCACAAATTGCGAACCTGTAATTTTTCATGTTCTGTTCTTTGGCCCTCTCTGCCAGAGAGGTTCAATCTATCATGTTAAAAAAAAATCAATAAAAAGTCTAGAGGTTTATTTATAAAGTAGAGCATAGAGAGAGGGTGCAAAAATTCCATTAAAATGGCAGTTTAGCACTAGCTACATCTCTTTGGGACTAAGCTCCAATATTTTAAACTATTAAAATTGTTACAAGAGTGCTTTTAAAGTGCCACAAATCACAGCAAAGCTTTCTAGTTGAAACTTGCCTTTATATAGTGCACTCGAATTCAGCTTATATATGTTTTTGGAATGCCTGATGCTGCCCTCAAACACCATTTTAGCATCCATTTTAGAGCTTTATTATAGTTAATAATCTTACAGGTTTATGCTCAAGTGAAAATACGTGGATGTAAGAAGCTAGAATTTATTTTCCCTTAGAAGCATGAGTGTATGTAAGTCTTTGTGCACATGCAGCTCTGAGCAAATTAATTATTTCTGAGAAGTCTATAGGCTTCTAATGTAATTTGTCAGGATTGTCTGGCTTGGCTTATGGTGCTTCATTAGAGGAACTTACAAATTCGGATGGCTGTGAGTTGTTTTATGACAAAGTGGTTTTCACCAGTGATGTGTGATGGTCATCTGCTCCATCTTTCCTATGCAAAGAAGTAAATGTGTCCCTCTGTCATAAATGTAATGCTGAAGAGTTTATGGAATCTGCATTAAATCTCTCAAATATAAGAAGCAGTGTATCTGCAGTGTAAGCTTTGCCTCCCACAAGTATCTTTCTGGCCTGTTTTAGTAGCTGAAGAAGATAGATAATAAAACTGTTGAGTTTTAAATACAAATGGCGTTATGTGGTTCTGTGTTGTATCATCTTTTATACTGGGACGAGGAGGGTTGTTTCAAATGGAAATATGTTTTGTTTAATTCAAAAGATGTCCAAAAAAAAATGGTGCACTCTTTATTTGGGCAAGAAAGGGTCTGTATGTTGTGGGGTTTGTTTTACAGTCTCTGATGGAAGCCTGTATAACTTGAAAGATGAGGAAACTGCGTGGAATTGACCCCAAAGCAGGCTTTTTCATCTCCTGAAGACAGTGCAGACTGTCACAGAGCATGGCTCTTGGTAGAAGCTTTGGGAGCAGTCTACATAAATGGAACGTGACAGAAGGCAAAAGAGAAACTCCAGCTCAAAGATCTGTATGTGGTGTTCTGTCACACAGTAATATCCCTGCATGCAACTGAATAACCCGCTCTGTCATCCTCACATCATTGATCCATCCATGAGTTTTTCCTTCTCTTACTAATTCACAGCCCAGCTCTGCCTTACTTCTTGCTGGGTTTGTGTACGGTTTTCCCGTTCCAGGCTATATGAAGTTGGAGTAAAGTAATGATCCTAGAAAGATTAAAAAAGTAAAGCTATTAACATGGCTCTTTCACTGTTAGTTAACATTTGAAATTTCAGAGAAAGTGACCTAGCCTGCATAATTACGGTATGGTTAAAAATCTGGGGAAAATTCATACTAGTGCTCAGAAAGTGGAGATGCTAAAGGGAGACCATTAAAGCTTGGAAAAAACCCTATATTTCTCTAAGCAATGGCAACTAAAATCTCTTCTATAAGGTGCTTCTCAGTGTGAAGAGGAAAGAGCTTAGTTGTGTTAGACAGCTCTGAAATGATATTTAGTTTACCTGCTTTTGAAAAATAATCAAGGGATGTTAATGAGGGTAAATGAGAAGAATACCTCTTACCTCTTGGTGCTGTGCCGTGCTGCTGAGCCCAAACCTATATAAAGAGTCACAAGATAGGGAGGGGATGAGAGTTATGGGAAGAGGCAAATGAAAAAAAAAAAAATAATGCAAGTAGAGCTTTAGGCTGAGGTCTTTGGAAGGTATTTGCTAGGTCAGTGGTGTGGAGGTTACCTGAAGTGATTTAGGATCTGTGGTGCCCGTGAAGGAGAAGGAAGATCTACTCTACCAATCCCTCAGCACGTTGTGGAAGTGACTCCCTGGTTATGATTATGTGGAAGTTACTCCCAGATCAGCTGTCTGCCAAGCTTCAAATGGTCTGATTCGGTTTTGGCTTCCATTTTTCGTCCTGCTCTCAGAGGTGGGCATCTTTTTGGCCTTTCTACACAGTTTTCCCTTGGTTTTTTTGTTCCTTTGTCATCTGATGTGAGTGATGCGGAAGTGTGGGAAAAAGGTTTTTTTTATAAAGCGTTTCCATTAAAGTAGGACTGCTGAGCCCTCCGTATGGCATCCCATGGTGTGCCACTGCTCTGGGGGCATGATAGGAGTGGATCTTCCCTTGGTAAAAGCTGCTCCTTTGCTCAGCTCCTCATCTTTCAGCAGGTAGGGCTAGGTTCTGGATTGCTCTCTGTCTGCCTTTTCCTTCCGTGCTGGCATTGGTAGCCTCCCTGTTCTCAGTGGCGGGGCACTTGGTGGCGGATGTAGGGTGTGTTGGCTGCAGAGAGGCTTGGCAGCCTCCTGGGCCTGATAAACCACCATCTGCATGGTATAGTTGTGTTGGAAAGCTGGACGGTCTGGCAAGGGTGCTAGGACAAGCAAAATGTCCTCTGGAGGAAAACTTGATGCTTGTCTCCTTGACTGCAACATCAGCCTTTTGCAGGTAGCGGTAAAATATTTTTTTTTTGTTGAGCATTGGCCAGTTTTGGTGTTGCCCCAGCAGAGGTGCAAGGTGTACCAAGCCAGCACTGCAAACAGCTGGGATGTGCTTTATGTAACAGGTAAAATCTGTTGGGTTAGAGCTGAATAGCTTTGATTTACCTTTGGGTCACCCCCAAAATAAAGCTGCTCCGGTTTGCCAAAGGGGTAGCGGCTGATTGCTTTAGTTTCTGAAATTTCTTTGGGAAGAACACTGCCTGTGGGGTGAGTCTGGTCAGACGCATTTCACTGCGTAGTCTTTGTGCTGGGATTGGGGCATGGACTAGCTCCTAAAGAAATTACCTGTTCCACCTAGTGAGTTTTCCCTATGATGTTGATTTTAGGGCATGGTGATCTCCTCCTTTCCTTGTGAGGGTGGGGAAGGAGCCTTTTTTGTGGGTTTGCTATGGAGAGGAGGAGGTTGTGTGTTTTAAGCTGTTCTGTGGGTTTATGGGTGTGATTGTTCTGATGGCCTTCCTGAACTAAATGGGTACCATGTAGCTGCTGGTGACTGAGAAGTACTGTTCTTCTGGAGGTGTGATTGCTTATGGGTTTGAGGTCTTTGTGCTCTCCAAGACACTTCAAGAAATCACCATTTAACCAAACTGGCGAAACTGTGATTCTGGCTTTGAGGAGTTTCCCCTCCAATTTTTTTAGTCTCACCCCTTCTCTGCATGAATGTCAGCGTTGGCCTTCTCTTGTATCTAGGGTTGAGCTTGCAGTAAGTGAGGAAAGACTCTCGCCTCTTCTGACTTTTTTTTTTTGGCAGGAGGGAGGAAGTGGTAGATACCAATCTTACCCTCTCTCGCACACATCCTTCCACGCACATCTTGCTGGTGGCCACCCAACTGTCCCCTAGAGATGCTACTCTACCATGACTAATTTTCTGGCTTTTATTTTGAAAATACGGTCATCAAAATTGCACAGATCGTCTGGGCAAGTTCCAGCTGCTTCTGTATATCAAAACCTAGAAAGCATACTTCTGGGAAGAGATGTTGGAGATGAGCTAGGGTGTTTTTTTTGTGATTTGAAGACAGGGAGGGCAGTAGCAAATGTTGAGGATTTTAATAACTTAATCGGTGTGCCTTGATTTCAAAATCAAAACTAAGTGCATTGGAAATAGTAGATACATACTCTGCAAGCCATGAAGACTAACCAAGGCTGTAATCGTTAAAAATTTATGCTGTTAATTGTAATGCCATAAAAGCTCCAAGTCTGGCTGGCGCGATGATCCACCTGTGTGATAAACATTACCATGTTTTTCCTCTGCCGTTTATACAAATATTTTTGTTGGTAGTATTTTGTGGACAGCACTCCTTACTTGACTGTGTGTGTTAGACATAACTCTGTTAGTTAAACTTCCTTGAAGAAATATTTTAACTAATAGATGTACAAACGTGAATTTACCCAATTCTTTGTGCATTCTTTTCCCACCTATAAAAATGTTTCAGTTAAGGAAAATATTAACTTTTCTCAGCAAGTAAATACTACCCTAGGGAGTAGATTTTGTGTTTTTCCATGTTGCATGTTTTTACTTTGGGATGTGTGTGTTTTAAAGAATGCTAACTAAATAAAAATCTTTTTTTGAAATATTGGTGATTAGTTAATGTAAAGTCAGATAAATATTTATATAACTTACATTTATTGTGTGCCACTTGTTTAAGGCCAAATTCTAATATGTATTTCATGTATAAAATTTCAGATTTTGTTAAGTAAAAAGCACAGAGTAGAACAACAAAAGTAAGCTTTAATTGTAGATGATGTAGTGAATTAAGTGAGGTGCCTGGGGCAGTGAATTTAGAAAGACTGGAATTGAGACAGGTTCCTCCTTTATCTGAGCAATTCAGAGTTCAGAAATCAGCTAGAAGTAAATTTCTAAGGCTCGTACATTTTCAATAGCTGAAAACCATTTTTACCAGATTTTACTTTTATTATCAGAGCTATAACTAAATGCAGAATAGTTTTACTGAGCTCCATGGAGTTTCTGCAGATCGGCATCAGCCCAACGGCTCTCAGAGTCTGGCCTCACTTCCTCCTTGGCTGGAAAAGCCAACCCAGTTCTTGAGAACTGTGGGGAAACTGACTGGGCATTTATCTTAGATAAGTGGGTTCTTGGTTTGTTTTCTTTAATAATAATAATAAAAAATCTTTTTCAGACAGGTTGTTTCTTAGGAATGTTGGAAGAAATGGTTGGCTAAGGAGTTTCCTTTTGCCAATCTTAGTCTCAGAATTTGACTCAAAAAAGCAAAATACAGACTGCCTCCAACCTCTCAGAAACCTACCTGCACCCTGCAAGACAGCCTCCTCTCTCCTGCAACCACCCCAGCCTGAGCATCCCCGAGGGGAATCCGGCGCACAGAAAACTTAGCGGTTTGGTAAATAAAGGGGAAAGTAGAGTTCCCACTGTTTCAATGTGTGCATCAGGAGAGAAGCAGTGGGGTTGGTTTTTACATTAGTCTAAAAACAGAGTTAAGAATTTCTTTGGATGGTACGAACTTGGCTTTTTTTTGCAGGGACCTGTTCTTAGATTGCCTGGCTCTTTAGGAATTAGTTGATATCACTTGATCTCAGGGAAAATCGAGTCAATCAGTTACTTAAAATAACATTTTTGTTAAATCCTTGCCTCAGTGTAAAATGTTTGGAGTTTATTTTAAAAAATCCAATGCTCTCCTTTTCTTTTCCTTTTTTTTCTTCCTTCTATAAGTGTCTCAAAGATCTGACAGCAAGCTGTGAAATGGTTGTGACACGCACTATCTTGACTTAAGCCTGTATCAAGACTCCACTCCAGGGAGTGCAATCGTGATAAGCAGTCTAGTCAAACACATCTTAATTGCTGTGTAGTCGATTTAGATGTTTTCTGGGGCCTTCTAGTGGGGTGTTGCAGGATCAGGACCATGAATTAGCCTCTCCATGTGCTGCTGGTGACCCTTGGCTGAACAGAGTAAAGAAAAAATAGCATGCGTGCTTGTAGAGACATAGCAAATAAGGAGGCAGTTCAGCTTTTATTTTAACTCCTGGCAGTGCAGGTTTTATCAAATTACCGTTAAAAGGGGCTTGGTGTGTTGTAAAACAGACTTCTCCCAACTTCCTCTAATAATCCCAGCACCAAAGTTCTGCGGTGTCAGTCCTGTGTTTCTTGGGTTAAGAAAAGTAAAATGAGACAGCAGGAAGTGTGGATGTAAACTGTGCTTACATCTCGGAAGCAGCAGGAAAACTGTGACATCGCTCTGTTTTTCAGCCTTTGAGCAATCTTAAATTTATGTAGCCTTTTTCGTCATTTCTGTTTCTCGAAGAAAAATGTATATATTTCATAGTGCCTGATGTGGTTGTGTTCTTAACATTTTACAGTGGTGGTTTACACAGATATCATAACTGCTTTAAAATGGTGTTTGTTTTATTATAAACCTGGTTAGCGGGGAGGGAATGGGAATGACAAATTTCAGTAATAAATACTGGAAATATATTTTCTTTCTTTCTTCCTCCTCCCCAATCTATTTAAATATCTTCTCCTTTCTTTTATTTTGTCTATGTAAAGTCTGTTCGTGTTATCAGCTGAAATAGTAATATATGAGATAGTTGAAATCCAGCAAGAAAAGGGCTGTGAAACTTTTAATAAGTTCGAAACAAGGTCCTAAAAGTTCTGACTCTGGAATCCCACTTTTTTTCTTCTGAAAGTTTTGCTTGGTGATGTAATTCTTTTCAAGACGTTCTACTGCTTTCAGAAAAATGATGCTCAATGAATATCATGGGGTAACACGGACAGCTTTGTAGGATATGCACTGACCTACCTAAGAAACCCAAGAGAGATAATTACAACTTTGCTTAGTCTATATGCAAATGCACTTTGTAAACGTTTTTCCATTGAAAGAGTGGGAACCAGTTACATTTTGGAATTTTTACTTATATGGAAAATGGACTGTAAAAGAGATACCTATTTCAGGCAATTTTTGTCGAGTTTCAGATTAAGAAAAAATTATAGTATATTAACTTATTAGCTATCTTTACTAGGGTGTAAGGAAGATTTATACTGTAATGTAATACTGCTGCAACTTAATTTAGAACTTGACAAATCTGGTTTTATAGGGTTGAATCATAAGGGATACCTCATTATTTGAGGGGAATACTTTTTTTTAATTGTTATTTTTGGCACCCTGATCTCTTCTTTGGTTGGGCTGAGCTCTGTAGGAGTTGCTTTGGGCAAGATGTTTCAGCTGATTCTTTTTCAAGGGAACTGGGCAGGATGAATTCATAATTAAGTATCACATCCTGGCAAGCCTTTCTTACCACATGTGGTCACTGATTTCGCGTTAAATGCTTACAGCCTTCATTGCTTGTCTGGGTCAGAAATATATGTCTTCTTAAAAGCGCAAAGCTCGATTTGATTGTCAGATACTCCTTACTGATAGTGTATATCAGATACTGTATGTATAGTATCGGTATCTACACAAAAGTTAGCAACACCAAAATTATATGTCTTTAAAAAATCAAAGCCCCTGTTCCTTCCTTCTACATCCAGACCTCTTGATAGCCTCTCATTTTAAACTCTAAGCATGCCCTTGTGCAATGTGTCTGGAGTATTGACCTGGCATTACGGCTTGCAGCAGACAATAGAGAACATCACGAAAACCCCCTCATTTGCTCATTTGGTGAAGCCTATTCAATTTTGGGTAGCAAATAGCTCTTCGACTATATTTTGAGCCTGGTTATGGTATTCTTATGTTGCTGTTCACAGGTTTTCAGTTGGGAAACTGGAAGCTAAGTTTGTTCATTTGACTAAAGTGAAGAACAAATTTTAGCTGGAAATAGTATATATTTATAGGGTAATGTGTTTCTTGTGCACAGGGTTTCTGTTTCCCCTGCTGCCCTGGCATGCAAAGTGATTGATCTTAAGCAAATTTCATACACTTGTAACTACAACCATATATGTACACATAACAGGAGCATAGAACAAATCAAAACAAACCAGAGGATTTGAGTTCAGCCATTAAATTTTTTGGGAACCTTTTCTCCTTGTTCCTTGGAGAGAGAAGTCTCAACTTGTCCCGATGCTGTCTGTGTGTTCCCTGGCCCTGTGACTCCACAAGCGTTCTTTCTGATGTGTTGTGCGCAGCACATCAGAGGAGTATGGCATTGCCAGATGGCTTATGTGGTCAGGTATAAGTAACAGAAAGAGGGTTTACGTTGAGGAGAATCTTATATTGAAAACTTAAAACAACCTGCTGCTAAGCACTGCTTTAAAAGTTTAAGAAGGGTTGTAGTTTGGTGCTTATTGGATGTGCGCTATATCATGTGCTTATCTTCAACTATAAACTATTTGCTGAGTTTTGGTGACTCTGATGTTTAATCATTCCCCCCCCTCCGTTTAGACATCAGTGTCCAAGTGTTTTGCCTCTCTGTGTAGCCTCAAGTTGCACTTTTTTTCTGATGGTAGTCATCAGATCAAATTATTTATAAAATGAGGACATGCTTTTGGACTTCATGTGTAAACAGTCTTAAATATGTGCACAGGCAGAAAGATTCTTGTCAGTGTATCTAGAGTTGAAGCCCAAATATTAATAAATACTAACATTATATAGCAAGGTTTTTCACCCTGCCTCAATCTTAATTTAAGTTGTCCCTTTAAGGGTGAGAAAAACTTTCAACTTGACCTTGATCTAGTTGCTAGTTGCACTATGTCTCTGCTGCTGTGATTTATCACAAGTTAGGGTAAGCAAGCAAACTCTTCTGGAGTGGTTTCTACTGGGCAAGTATTAGCATATTTGAAACCATGGCTGCAATTGCTGGGGTGTGTGTTTGAGGGTAGAGTCTGTTGTCGTCAGGCAATATAATGACTCCAGGACTGTTAATTTTGCAATTAATGGTGAGAGATGGAAGCCTGTTGCTTGACCACAAGAGTGCCATTTAAGACTTCCTTGGAGCCAAATTGGAGTTGGACTTTTGACACTTTTTTGTAAGACATCACAGTATCATAAGGTTGGAAAGGACATCCGAGATCATCAAGTCCAACCTATATCCCAACACTAACACCAACACTAACACCAACCATCATCTAAACCATGGCACTCAGTGCCTCATCCAGTCTCCCCTTAAACACCTCCAGGGTCGGCGACTCCACCTCCCTGGGCAGCGCATTCCAATGGCCAATCACCCTTTCAGTGAAGAACTTTTTCCTAACATCAAGTCTAAACTTTCCCTGACGAAGCTTGAGTCCATGCCCTCTAGTGTTGTCACTGGTCACCTGAGAGAAGAGACCAACCCCTGCCCGACTACAACCTCCTTTTAGGTAGTTGTAGAGAGCAATGAGGTCTCCCCTGAGCCTTCTCTTCTTCAGACTAAAGAGCCCCAACTCCCTCAGTCGCTCCTCATAGGGCTTGCGCTCCAGCCCATTCACCATCTTCGTTGCCCTCCTCTGGACACACTCCAGCATCCTGACATCTTTCCCAAACTGGGGGACCCAGAACTGTACACAGTATTCAAGGTGAGGCCTGACCAGTGCCGTGTACAGGGGGACGATAACTTCTCTGGTCCTGCTCGCCACACTATTCCTGATGCAGGCCAGAATGCCATTGGCCTTCTTGGCCACCTGGGCACACTGCTGGCTCATGTTGAGCTTCCTGTCAACCAGCACTCCCAGGTCCCTTTCTGCCTGACTACTCTCCAGCCGCTCTGTCCCCAGTCTATAGCTCTGCATGGGATTGTTGTGTCCAAAATGAAGTACCCGACATTTGGACTTATTAAACATCATCCCATTAGATTTGGCCCATGTCTCCAGTCTGTCCAGGTCCCTCTGTAGGGCCATCCTACCCTGTAACAGATCAACCCTTCCTCCCAGCTTGGTATCATCTGCAAACTTGCTGATGATGGACTCAATCCCCTCATCCAGATCATCAATAAAGATATTAAACAGGACTGGACCCAATACCGATCCCTGGGGAACACCACCGGTGACCGGCCGCCAACTGGATGAAACACCATTCACCACCACTCTTTGAGCTCGGCCATCCAGCCAATTCCTAACCCAGCACAGAGTGCTCCCGTCTAAGCCACGGGCTGCCAGCTTCTCTAGGAGTCTACTCTGGGAGACAGTGTCAAAGGCCTTGCTGAAGTCCAGGTATCCCACATCCACAGCCTTCCTCTCATCCACCAGGCGAGTCACATGGTCATAAAAGGAGATCAGGTTGGTCAGGCAGGACCTACCCCTCCTAAACCCATGCTGGCTGGGCCTGATCTCTTGGCCGTTCTGCAGGTGCTGCATGATTGCACCCAGTATTATCTGCTCCACAATTTTATCTGGGACCGAGGTCAGGCTGACAGGTCTGTAATTACCTGGATCATCCTTACGGCCCTTCTTATGAATGGGCATCACATTGGCCAACTTCCAGTCTTCCGGGACCTCTCTGGTGAGCCAGGACTGTTGCAAGATGATGGAGAGCGGCTTAGCAAGCTCATCCACCAGCTCTCTCATCACCCTAGGATGGATCCCATCCGGCCCCATAGACTTACGAGGATCCAAGTGGCTCAGCAGGTCTGTAACTTCTTCCTTATGGATTGCAGGAGGGCTATATTTCACCCTGTTCCCATCAACCACTTCAGAGGACCAACTGTCGAGTGAACAGACTTCCTTACTGTTGAAAACTGAGGCAAAGAAGGCATTAAGTACCTCAGCCTTCTCTGCATCTTTGGTTACTGTATTTCCCTCCAATATTTCCGTCCAATAAGGAGTGGAGGTCGCTGCCACCCTTCTTTCTACCTTTGATATATTTATAAAAACTCTTCTTATTATCCTTAACAGAAGTGACCAATTTGAGCTCCAGCTGGGCTTTTGCTTCCCTGATTTTTTTCCTACACGACTTGACAACATCTTTGAACATGACCTGGCTTACGTCCCCTTCTTTCCAACGGTGATACATCCTCTTTTTCTTACTTAGTTCCTTCAGAAGCTCTTTACTTATCCAGGCCAGCCATCTGCCCCTACGACTCTTCTTACAACACATGGGACAGTCCGCTCCTGTGCCTTCAAGATTTCATTCTTGAAGTGCATCCAGCCTTCCTGGACCTCCTTGCCACTAAGAACTATTTCCCAGGGTACTTTCCTGACCAGTTCCTTAAATAATCCAAAATCTGCCCGCCAAAGGTCCAGCATCGATGTCCTGTTCCTGGCTTTTCTTGTTACATTGTTTACAGAAAACTCAATTATCTCATGATCACTACACCCTAGACAGCCTCCGACAACATCACCCACCAGCCCTTCTTTGTTTGTAAACAGCAGGTCAAGGAGAACCTCACCCCTGGTGGGCTCACTCACCAGCTGTGACAGAAAGCAGTCCTCAATACACTCTAGGAACCTCCTGGACTGCCTCCTCTCGGCAGTGTTAAGTTCCCAGCATATATCCAGAAGATTAAAGTCTCCTAAAAGAACAAGGGCTGCCGATCTCGAGGCAGCAAAGTGCTTCTCTTGCAGTGGGAATTTGGGGGTGGTGAGGGGAGACTCTTGAGATGAAGTGACTGATGTTGCCTTAGGCCCCTGAAGTAGGGAGATGCGCTTGTTGCTCCCTCTACTTCATCTTTTTGCAGGAGACTTGGGGAGGTGCCCATGTGAGCAGCTGTCTTCAGCTAGAGGAGGTGACAGGAAAGCAAGAAGCAGGATACTGTAGAAGAGGGGCTGAGAAGGGTGCATCTTACACAGGCTTTAAAGGTAGTGACTGCTACCAGGGCAACTTCATTTGTGTGTTTATTTTAGCTTTCTGGCTTTTATTTTTTGCTTTTTTTAACAAAACTTCAAACATCTTCGTAGCCAATGACAGCAAGGTTTGCAAATCAAAACCAAATCTGAGCATAGCACTACACTTGAGTGAGCTGTGCTAATCTAAGACTAGCTTCTGTTTCCTTCTTAGAACTTCTCCCCCGTGCTCTTGTTTGGCACATGTACAGTACTGCGTGCTGACAGACAACTTTGAGACACAAATCACTTGAAGTGTGTGGTGGTGACTGCTCCAAGCTCGGTATTTCATGTGCTTATTGGCTACCTACCCATGGTTAGGAAGTAGGTGTTTGGAGTCACGTAGGCTACAGAGAAGTCCTACATTTGTGAATTAGCATCCAGAATGGAGTGTGATCTTGGGTCCTTTTTCTGTGTTCCTATGATCAGACAAAATGTAATCTGCCAATAAAAGTAATCCCCATAAGAAGTCATATAGTGCAAGCAATATGTGAGCAGATTGTTTTAGTTACTGAATATGTTGAACTGATGCAATCCGGAGTAGTCCAGCTCTGCAGTTTGCATAAAAGCAGCCCCTTAAAGACCTTGTGTCTCATCTTCCAGCAGCAACTCAATGACTGACTTTCACTTTCCTTACGAATCAATAGAGAAGAGAATTCGCCATTAGTATTCTCTCTCTAAGTTTTTCCAGACAGTTTGGCCTCCACAAATTTTACAGCCTCCTTTTTCTCTGCGTGGGAGAGTACAGACTGCTGCTGGAGGCAAGGAGGAGCAATGAACATTCATCTGTTCTCTCCTGACTCTGTTTTCCATCCCGTGGGCATGGGAAACTTATGAGTGTGCCGCTTCTCTGGGGAGCATTTCTACTCATTGCCCTTACGAGAAGACCACAGAGACACCGACAAGGTTGTGTGAGTTTCACATTGCTCATTAAATAGGCACATGCAAAAGCCAAGTGCAGTGGCTGCCTGGAAGAGGTCAGAGGGGAAGATGGAAGGACTGGCATAAGCCTTAGGTCACTCAGACCTAAGAGATCTTGCTAAGAGGTCTTTGTCCAGAGTTGGTGCGTGTTGAGGTCTTAATGCAAAGTCTGCCTTCTCACTGGGGTCATTCATGAAAAATAGTATGAATTTATTTTGCAAGAGCTCTGTTTTGAGCAGAGATACTGACTTTGATTCTTAATCTGTCTTTTAATGTTGTGTGTATATCCAGGAAACCTGATGGGGGTTATGGTGAAACAAATGTTTGTGTTTTTCTTTTTTTAAAAAAGTCTTTGCCAGTGTGAAAGCTAATGCTGATACAGTACAGGCATGTACAGTCACAGCTGTGGTTGATAACACTCAAATGCAGGATCAGGAGATTTAATTTCACTTTGTGGCATTGGCAGGGATGGGGAAAGTTTTAGCAAACACTTTTCTGAATCACCCCGCCACAAGGGGAGCTCTCAGCTGGCATTGCCTTTTGGTATCTGTTTACCCTTCACAGGAGACAGGTACTGAAGTGGTTGCACATCATGAGGGGTGATGGGTCTGCTCACATCCACTTCTTTCTGTGTGAACACCAGCCTCAGACTGCTTGTAAAGAAACAGCAATCGCCTTCTTGTCCCCAGCATCTCCTGCTGCTGCCAGATCAGAGGATCTATCTATGTTAACAGTCAAGCGTTCTTTATCCCCACAACCCCATCCCAATGGGGAGTAGTCGATAATTAGTATTTACCAATTTAGAACTGTGGAAGGTTTTTTTCTTCATGAACTGCAATCATGAGGTCATGCTCCTTCAGTTCGTAGCCTCTGCGGGGAAGAGACCCACTGGCCTTTTCCCAGCCTTTCTACTTGCCAATGGTATGGCTGCCCAGCAGGATGCAATGAGCCGAGTGCCACCACTGAGGTGGTGAAGCTGCTGGTGTGGGTGGTGGTTGTGAGAATCAAAAGAGTCTGGGCTTACAAGGACACAACCAGGAACTTGCATGAGATGGTAGCAATGCCGTATTTCTGGAAAGATGTGGTGAGAATTTTACTCAGGGCAGCACGCATATTGCTGACAGTAGCAGGGAATTCCTATGGAGCTGCTTATCATAGAATCATAGAATATTCTGGTTGGAAAAGACCTTGGAGATCATCAAGTCCAACGGTACCCATCATCTGCTAAACCACGTCCTTCAAAACCTCATTTACCCATTTTTTTAAACACCTCCAGGGATGGTGACTCAACCACCTCCCTGGGCAGCCTGTTCCAGTGCCTGACCACCCTTTCAGTAAAGAAATTCTTCCTAATATCTAGTCTCAGCCTCCCTTGGGGCATTTCCCCTTATCACAGTATCACTGTATCACAGTATCACCAGGTTGGAAAGGACCTCTGAGATCATCAAGTCCAACCTATAACCCAACACTAACACCAACACTAACACCAACCGTCATCTAAACCATGGCACGCAGTGCCTCATCCAATCTCCCCTTAAACACCTCCAGGGTTGGCGACTCCACCACCTCCCTGGGCAGTGCATTCCAATGGCCAATCACCCTTTCAGTGAAGAACTTCTTCCTCACATCAAGCCTAAACTTTCCCTGATGAAGCTTGAGTCCATGCGCTCTAGTTCTGTCACTGATCACCTGAGAGAAGAGACCAACCCCTGCCCGACTACAACCTCCTTTTAGGTAGTTGTAGAGAGCAATGAGGTCTCCCCTGAGCCTCCTCTTCTTTAGACTAAACAGCCCCAACTCCCTCAGTCGCTCCTCATAGGACTTATGCTCCAGCCCCTTCACCATCTTCGTTGCCCTCCTTATCCTGTCACCTGTCACTTGAGAGAAGAGATCAACACTCGCTCTCCCATAGCCCCCTTTCAGGCAGCCGTAGACAGCGATGAGGTTTCCCCTCAGCCTCCTCTTCTCCAAACTAAACAACCCCAGTTCCCTCAGCCGTTCCTTGTAGGACTTGTTCTCCAGTTCCTTCACCAGCCTTGTTGCCCTTCTCTGGATGCGCTTCAGCACCTCAATGTCCTTCTTGTAAATAGAGAGGCCCAAAACTGAACACAGTACTCGAGGTGAACTTCTGAAAGGGTATTGTTAACAGGCGTTGGATGTGGTGAGGTCAGTACAAAAGGAACAAGACCTCTCATTCAGATAAAAGCAGGGGAAGGGAAACACTGCCACGTGGGACTGGTTCAGGCTAAACTGGTCAGTGCAGTAGTGTTTGCAGTTCCTCAGAAACATACTATGGAGCTGAGCTTCCCAGCTCAGATAGGTCTACATTTCTTCCAGTCAGGCTTTGGAAAAGCAGGAGTAGAACCATCTGTGTCACACTTTGTTTGAAAAATGAAATAAAAAAAAAATCTTGAATGACAGCCATCTGCTAATCACATCACATCCAAACTCTGCCCTCTTATCTGGGGTGAGAGGTGGGAAATGGTTTCTGTGGGGAAAGGCACCAATCAGAGTGGAAGAGCTGCCTGGAGGGTGCTGCTGGATCCAGGAACCACCAGAGGAGCATGTGCGGAATGGCTTTGCATCTCTACCTAGCCACCTTCAGTAATACCAAGACAGTCCTGCCCAAAGAGAGTGAATCGGAGGCCTGTCCTACTAAGAGTCCACAACTCTTGGTTTATGAATCATTAAGAGGAGATTTAAGCATTTCTATGAAGCAGATGTTGAGCGATAGGGTGGTTAGGACCCACCATATTGGTGGCTGAGGCAAGGAGATAGTAATCCCTTTTTCCTTATGGCCTGGTTGTTGGGTGCAATGTCATTTTTGGAAACAGATTAGGCTGTGGTTTTCTACAAGCTGGCTGTTAAAATAGGACCACTGTCATGATGGGAACTAACACAAGCCCTCAGCCTAATGCAGGAAATGAGCAGACTTGTGGGTTTTTTTGATTCTTTTCACCTTAGATACCCCTATCCTCCAGAAAATGTCCATTGAGGTTTGGTTTGCTTATGACGGTGCCTATTCTGAAATAAACACATTCTTCTATGTTGTATTTTACTCTTCCTCTCTATTACAGAAGTTGAGTGCTGCTTCTGTCCTGATAGCTCTGTGGGAACATGAACACCAGTAAGGCAGTAGAGAGTTAAAAAAAATCCATTAATTAAAATATTTACATTGGAAGCTGCAAAACATTTACTCTTTGAGTAAAACAAACTTCCCCATTGTTCTTGTATGATTGCTGCAGTCTCTCTGAAAATAGCCAGGAAGAGGTTGTGTTCTGAGGAATTTTACTGGGTTGGCAGGGGAATAGACTCAATTTAGCTTTTGGTCAATAGCTCTCTTGTATTCAAATTTTCTCACTTGGACAAAAGGTCTCTTCTTCACAGGAAAAAAAACCAACTAAACCAAAAAATAATTGATAAAACCCCAGTAGCAGTGAAATTATGTTGTATTATTCTGATAATGCCAAAATATAAATGATAGCCAAGTGCAAGGTCCTGCACCTGGGTCGGGCAACCCCCAGTATCAATACAGGCTGGGGGATGAAGGGATTGAGAGCAGCCCTGCCAAGAACTTCATGTACCGGTGCGTGAAGAGTTGGACAGTGGCTAGCAATGTGCACTCTCAGCCCAGAAAGCCAACCATATCCTGGGTTGCATCAAAAGAAGCGTGGCCAGCAGGTTGAGGGAGGTGGTTCTGCCCCTCTGCTCTGCTCTGTTGGGATCTCACCTGGAGTGTTGTGTTCAGCTCTGGAGCCTTCAGCACAGGAAAGACATGGACCTGTTGGAGCAGGTCTAGGAGACAACCACAAAATTGATCAGAGTCATGGAACACCTCTCCTACCAGGAAGGGCTGAGAGTTGGGGTTGTTCAGCCTGAAGAAGAGAAGGATCCAGATTCAGTACTTAAAGGGGGCTTGTAAGAAAGATGGAGACAAACTTCTTAGTACGGCCCATTGCAATACGGCAAGGGGTAATAGATTGAAATGTAAGAGGGTAGATTCAGACTATTTATAAGGAAGAAATTTTTTACAATGAAAGTGGTGGAACATGAACAGGTTGCCCAGAGAGGTGGTAAAAGCCCCATCCTTGAAAACATTCAAGGTCAGGTTGGCTGTAAGCTACCTGATTTAGTTGAAGATGTCCCTGCTCACTGCAGGGGGGGTGGATTAGATGACCTTTGAAGTTTCCTTCCAAATCAAGCCATTCTGTGATCAGTTGATGATAAAATGGTATTCACTGAATGGAAGTTTTACTTTTAGCACTTTAAGTGTACACTAATATACCCTTGAACAGGGAAAAGTGAAGCATCCCAGAGCAGGCAGTTTGGACCCTGGCTCTGAAGCAGCCCTGTGTTGCTGGTGGGGAAATGGCAGCTCAGCATGGTGAAAGATGTCACCTTTCTGTGGCGCTGAGCACCTGCAGGTCTCCCTGGGGTCTCTTGGTATCATAGCTGCTCAGTGTCCATGAAAAACAAAGGAAGGGTGCAAATCAGGGATGTCGGACCCCTAAAACCTAAGCTTTCTTTACCTCTAGTTTTGTATTTCAGTCACAGGAATACTCTGTAGCATCACTACAGGAAAAATTAGCAAACATGAAAGCTATTTTCTTGAAATCTTTCCATTGCTGCTATATCATCCCCTAGATAACTGGATTGAAAGATTAAGGGTTTGTTGATTGATTTTGGAGGGATTTTGTGTGGTTTTTTGGTTTGTTGCGTGGTTATCATTTTTTTTTTTTAAATAATATTCTCTTATACAGTGTGCCATTTCACTTTTGCACATTTCTGGCCTATTAGAGCCTGACAGTGGACTAACAGGCCTCTAGGGCTTGTGGACAGGGTGCTGAAAAGGCTAAAAGAGTGTGTGGAGGGGTTGGTTTGTTTGTTTTTTTAGATCCTTGATTCACATTTCTCACTCTAGGTAGACTCTTAAGCTTTTCAAAATTGCTAGACGGGAGATTTCTCTTCTGCCGTAGTGACTTATGGACCTGCTGGATTGCAGGTCATGTTTCCTTTTCTTAGTAGTACCACGAAAAAGTGTTTGCTCAAGCCTGAGTCTATCATGACCATAAATTTTATTAGCAATTCCAAAGTTGTTGTTTTGTTGGTTAGGTGTGTGGTACTCTTTCCTCTGATCCAGGTATGCCAGACTGAGTCATGTTTACCTATATTATAAAACCATCTTTTGTTTCATTGAAAGGCTGATATGTTAAAGTATTAAGAAATTAAATGCTGAGGCTAGGTGTCATTTAAACTTGTGCTCAAGACCTTTGTTCCATCCATTTCTTGCATGGTTTACTGTGCTTTACTGTATTTAAGAAAGGCTGACAGTTTCTTGGCCTGGAGATAAAAGGTGCTACATACCCAGGTTTGGTACACTGATGGAAAATTGTCTCAATGATGTATAACACTGCTGTGATTATTTCTAACCATTACCACTGGTCTCATTTTACAACCATTCACATTATGTAATTTGATCCTCATTTAATTTAATGAGAGGATGCTGCAGACTTATTTATGACTCTGCAAGAGCAACCTGTACACTTTGGCCACCTCTGTTATCCTTGCCGAAGGAGGAAGAGCGTTTTTCTTACAGAACATGTTACAACAACTTTAATGCCTCTATATCCAGGTTTCCCAGATTGCTGCAGATGAAGGGTGACTTGCCTGGGGTGTAGATTATACTGGAATGGCAGCAGAGGTTTAACTTTTTTAATGAGGTGCTTATTAGGCTTTTGTTTTAAGTTTATCAGGAGGTATTAATGGACTTTTCTTTTTGTTACAGATGGAATTTTATGACTTGCTGGATTCTGAATAGGACGAGGAGATGTGTTTAATAAGGTAAGATACAGAGAGAAAGATAAACATGTTCCTGTGGCAAACAGTCTCATTGACTTCATGTTCTGGTTGAAGACAACCATTTATTTTTCTGACGGAATCTTGCAAATAGTTAAGGAGTTTTTAAGTTACGTTTGCCCCTCGCCCTCTGAGCAGAGACAATCTCTGTTCTGTACAGTTTCTGTCCCAGTCCTTTCTCCTGGTGAACTGATGTACAAAGTCCAGAAGACAAAAAATGTATGCCTTCCGAAGTGTGGGGGTTGGCAAGATAGGTCATACTTGTACTACTATTTTAGAGCTTTTTATACAGTAACAGATGAGGTAAAAGAGGTTTTGTTCAGTTTTGAGATATTCTTCTGCCCATCCTGTACTTTTGAAAGGTAAAAATATCTTTGAGCTGTTTTAACTTCTATGCTTTAAAACTTGATTTTCCTGTTGAAGTATATTCTAATTTGAACTGTTTTTATTAGGACAGAGTGTATATGAGTAGAAAACCTCTAGGTTTTTGCTGTCAGTGATGTGGTGAAGGAAGCTGTAGGTTTGATTTTTTTTTAGTTTTTTAAATAGAGTTTTTAAAAGGCATTGTTTTAGCTAGATACTTTTTTCTTTTGGTTTCTGGTTCAGAGGCTTCCACTGGTAGAGAACAGTAGATGTCTTTAAAACTCTTAGGCGTTGGGATAACCATATTCAAACAACAAACAGCCAAACACAAGTAGGAGTATTATATAGGAGTTTGAGTACTATATAGGAGTTTTCACTGTCTTTCAACTTAAAATGCACTGTGCATCTATCGAGCTTTATCACTTACGTGTTTCATTTTGTCTCCTTTGTCTTGTTGAGCTTCGTGCCATTTACAGGCCTCAGAAATCCCTATTGTTCTTTTTGGCTGTAGATTGGAAAATCTACTGTAAAGAGCTAAATGCCTTATGTTTTCACATGAGGACCAGGACTTTTTCCTTGGTTTTGGCGATTTAGCTCTTGTAGACACTCTTGAGTTTTTGGAAGTGTTTTTCTCCATTTAAGTTTTGTTTGCTAAGTAGAATTAACTTTTGGAGAGCGGCTGCCCAAGCAAGAACCAAAAGCTTTGAATGGCTCTTGGCACTGCATGGGGTATACAATTATCAAAGACTTGGTTGCTGCTTAGGTATGTTTGCAAGAGTTAGGCTTTTTGTCCATTCAGACTACCCTCTTTTATGCTACTGTTGAATCATGTTATGAATATTTTATTTAATGGCTTACTCTTTACCCAAGTTGGTCTCATACATGTATAGTTGGTAAAATACAGCCCTTCAGGTGGGAGGTCTTGCAGTTTGCAGTGCTATTACACAAAGCACCCCACATGCATTCCTTGCTTGTTATGTACACGATTTTTTTCACTTGCACGTGTTTAAACCAGTCTGCTTATACTCCAAGAATGGGTAATTAAAATTACTTTCAGGACTACTTAGAATGTGTTAAGTCCAACCTACGCTGGCACCCCTCTGCACGCAGGTGGTTCAGCAGCCATCCCATCGCACACCTGCCACCGGCATCGCTGAAGCTGGAGGCTACGCAGTGCCCCCCTCAGCATCACCACTGGTGTGTGTATGGTCTTGACAAAAAGCAGCATGGCCAGTGTGGGATGTGTAGAAATGCTGGTGTTCAGGCTGGTTTGGTTTAGCAGGTTCAGTTGACTAGAGATGTTTATTTGTCTGGTGTCGGTGCAGCGCTGGGGACCTCTTTGGCGTGTGCATGGGACAGCACCTTAGTTGTACTCACTCATCTGCTAGTGTTTTCCTACATGTTACTACTCATGTACATATATAGTGTATATACATTATATAGCTTAATTTTAAGTGCTATTCTGCAGTGTGGACATTGATAAATCTGTGTGACGTAACATGGGCAGCTCTTGTGGCACAGCAGCTGACTGTTGTTGTACCATCTCTCCCAGGGTCAGCTCATTCTCCTGTTTCCTCATAAAACAACCACCAAGGAGGCTCTGTCTCTAGCAGGTTGTGCAGCTTGAGGCCATGACTCCTCTTACCACAGCTTTATTGCCAGCCGTAGGCATGTACGAATTGTGAGCCAGATCCCTAGCAATCGCAGGACTGGCTTTAAAATGAGATTCTGAGAGGAAGAAGTGACACTTTCTGCTGGCTCTTGTCTTCCATCTTTAGAAGAAAATACCTTTGTTTTGCCTTTTTAAGGTTAAACAAGAATGTCTGTGTCTGCTTCTCCTCTCTCTGAGAGGTCTTCGTTTATCGCTACCCTGGCAGCCTGAGCTGGAGAAATGCCACTGTCCCACTCCTGTTCCTCTTGTGTTGCAAGAAGCCACGATCCTGGTCATGCTCCTTCTCAAGGCTGCAGTTGTCAGGTGGCTCTCATTCTTTCAGCTGACCCTTACTCTTATTGCATCAGTGTTTTTCTATTTTTTTTTTTAACCTCCTTTTATGCATTCACTATCCTTATATACATTTGAGTGTCTATACTTCCAGACAGGCATCTGGATCCTGCCCCAAATGTGCCCTTGGGACCTGTTTGTACCTCCTGTCCATGTTTTCCCTTGGTTGAGTGCAGTTTTCATGGGTATTTCCTGACCGTTCCCTGCTATTTCTTCCTGTGAGTGGTTACTTTTGAAGCACTCGTGTGTTTCTTGTTGCGATTGCAGCAACGAGAAGTGGTCCAGTCTGTAATCTTGTTTTAATCCTACTCGTGGTGACTTCCTTGTAACGTCTGGCTTTTGGTATCCATCCTGTTGATTACGTGACAGGGTCAAATAGAAAAGTTGACTAATAGCCCTTTTAATATTCCTGAAGCCTCATGATGAAATTATGAGACTTGGCAAACTTGCAGTGATGTTGATAGATGCCAGATTTCTCACTCAGTGTTTTCTTTTCCTTCCCCTGTATTTCCCTGTGCCTTTACCTTACTTCCTTCCAAGGAGCCTGGAGCCCTTGTGAACTGCAAGTCAAGCTTCATGTGAAGTTTGCCTCATAGCTTGGATCATAAATATAAAATCATTCTGTAAGGCCTAATCTATTTTCAGAGGTACATTTATGAGATAAAAATTGCTTTGAACACTGAAATGGCATTGTGTCATTTCCTTCCAAGAATGACGAGGAAGTAATTGTTATCAGGCCTATTTTCAGCCACCGTTAGCTTAGACCTGATGAATTGTAGCTCCGAGGTCGCTTGCCTTAACATTTCCAAATTAGATTCCCAATTAATATTGATTATCTGGAAAGCAGTAGGTTGATGTATATTCTATTATTAATAGTTGTTAATACATTTTATAATAGCACTCTGTTTTGCCAACATTTTCTGGTTGTTCTTTTTAATGAACCTTGGCAGTGAAAACCGTGGTTTAGCACATGAAGAACTACAGTAACTCATTGAAATATTTGTGTTTTCTTGCATTTTGGATGTGTTTTTGTTGTTTTTTACTGTGAGTAGCACTTGATATTTGAGGCCAAAATGAGACAAAGTCAGAGAATAGTTTCTGTCTAAACTGGTGCATTGTGGTTTCTTCTTGTGTTAGTGCACGTCAGTGCAAAACTCTTGTATCACTGCTAGATGAGTTTTTATAACTTCCTTTGACATTGCCTATGAATATTTTTGTCTCCACAGAAGCCATCTTAGAAAATCTTTCAAAATAAGAAAGCTAATTTAAATAAAATAGTAACAGGTAATTTGAGTTCAGTTTCTTCTGCTGTTGAGTTGTTTTGTCACAATATGTGGAAGGTACCTGGAAAGCGCAGAGAGAAAAATGGGAAATCTCTTGTGCAAGGAAAAGCCTCTAGATAACAGAGTTAGGGAGTGGGAGGAGAAAATATCTACTTATATGTAGATATCAAGGTAAATGCTTTTTACTTGTCTTTTTGTTCTAGAAAATGTGAATATTTGCACAATCTGATGTTGCAAGTTGTAAATGCTTAACAATTCTAAAAGAATAAATTACTTCAGTGCCTGAGTGTCAGCGTCAAAGGATCAAGTGAGTTGGAAGGAATGTCAGGAGAACTCGGTATAGCCAGATACCAGGTGAAATATAGAAAGCAGGGGGAACACGTTCAGCAAATATAACAGAGGTCTAAGTGTAAGTTTATATACAAATTAAGACTAATCATGTTATGAAAAGTGAATTTCTGTGGTTCTGCTTTTCATATAAAAGTGGAATACTCACTTCCCCTCACCATCTCTGTCACACTGGATTTCCCAAGCAGCTTGCTGTAAGAATGGTGCTGCTTCTATTGAGATGGAAAATTAACTTATTTAATACTTACCAAAAAGGCTGCCTTTCACTGTAGAATATCCTCATTGTGAGCTGGATGGTTCTGTAAGATGTAAGTAACTTTGCCCTCTTGGCTACACAATTAAGAAGAAATGAAATTAGTACTGTAAAATGCACATTAAAACTATGGAGCTAAAATGGAAAGAACCATTTCAGCTTTTGATTGAGAAGTGAACTGGTCTTAAGTTCCCCTCAGTGTACACAAAGCACAAACAAGAGGGAGCATTGCAGTCTCAGGGGTGCATGTTGCCCATCTTTCACTGTACTCAGTGAGCCAGTGCAGAGTACGAAATCTCATAAAACCACTAGCTTTGAATTCTTCTTAGGGTTTTTTTTCTGACCCAGGTTCCCTGGGCTCCAATGGAACACAAGTCCAAAGGAGCATCAGGGCAGACCCTGGGGACTGCAACTCCCCCTTCAGGGTGGGCGCTTGCCGGAGCAGGTCTGCAGGATGATGCTGGTATGACTGCTGATGCTCATCACTGAGCTCACCACCCTGGCTGAAGGCAGCCTTCTTCCTTCTCTGATGGTGGTGTGACTGGAGCTCAGAGGCACGGTGTGGGGACCAAGTGAACCTCTTCCTAGTGAGCACGTAGGGTACCAGCTCTGCGGCTGTGGGGCGGTCGCCAATTTCAGTGCTTGAAAATAGCACTGGCAGCCAGGAACTTTTAACTGCAGCTCTGCTAATGACTAGTGTTGTGGTTTGGGGCAACTCCCTCGGTTGTCTTTGAGTCAGCTCCCCTGTCAGTGAAAAAGGGAATGGTACTCCTTTGAAACTTACTATTGAAATGAATAATAATTGTGCTTTGGATCTCAAGATCCTGCCATGTATTGTTACCATTGGTATGGAGAGGCCTCTTGGCTTTTGTTAAGAAACCCTGTCTCCAAGAAGCCAACAGGTTGTGGGGACTGTTCTGGCCTTTTTTTCTCTGGTAGCTTATGAAACAGATAGGTTGATTCTCAGTACTGAAGTGCTAGTCCCTACTACCAACCATTTGAATCTTATCACCTTTTCCTTCCTCTCTACAACTCCCTTCTTGACTGTCCACTCTTCATATCAAACCTTTCCCAAATGAATTAAAGACAAGGTGCCAGATCGAGTTAAAAAGGGAAATTTTAGTTCAGGGTGGAGGTGAAGTCGTAGCAGTGAGGCTAAGGGCTTGCCACTGGTGTAGCAAGATAGAGAAATGTTCTGCTTTTTTCTCTAAAACCGGTTCAGCATGGAGGTTGTGCAGTTTTCAGGCTCTAACTTGGTGGCCAACCTGAGATGTACCAGTAATTTGCTGTTTAAAAAAAAACCCAAACAAACAAACAAATAAATAAGTCTAAAAATAACGCTGGGGGGAGCCCAGTGACTGAAAAACTGCAAAATTCATATATGAGATTAAACTTAACTTAAATACCGCAAGATATTTAAATTAAAGGAAGATATTAGTTAAGGTACCCAGACAGAGCTCTGAGAACAGCAGAAGCTTGTTTGCTGTTAATCTCCCACAAAAAGATGTACTCTCTTGTTTCATGATTGACCCCAGCTGCAGGTGGTAACTTCCGCTCCTGTATAAAGCTGGTGTGTTAAGGAGCTGAGGGCTCTCCCTCATTTATCCATTTGTGTGGTGGAGTTGTAGGGGCCGACAGTTGTTGGCGTTTCTGCTGTGTGGATAATTTCTACACTGAGTTGATAATCTCTGTTGTTATTTACAGAGATGCCCACTCCTGACTATAAATGACAGAAGGTGACATGTCTCAGTTTTTAATTACAATAGTTTCCCTCTGGAAGAACGTTAGGCAGTTCTGTTTTGTGATATAGAAGTTCTTGTGTTTTGTTCTTGTGATTGTAGTGGTAGTAGGATGGCAATCTTTTTTTTGTGTCTTTATCCATGGAGGGTTGTAATATAGTGCATTGTCCAGGTGTTTTTGTTTAACTCAAGTTGCTAGGAGTTAAGTGGAGAGAGGAAGGTCTGGATTTTATAAGCTTTGGTGCTTACATCTGCCATGAGTGATTCTTCTTGGAAATCATTTCATGTCCCTCATTTAGCCACACAAAAATTTGAGTCTCCAGCACCAATAAATATTAGTTACAGCAGGACAATGGTGAATTGCAGTTTGGCTGGGAGCTCTGGGAAAAGCCTTGAATTTCCTGAACTGAGGCTGTGGAGCTCTTTGAAGACAAATGAACTTTGATTTTAATATTCTGATGGTAGGGAACAGCCAGTGCTTCTGAAGGAATGTGTTCCTAGAGTCATACTGGTTGGAGTTACCTAAATGAAGAGATCTGTATTTCTGAATGGACAAAATTGCTGCGAAGTGGAGAACATGTAAGTGCCAGAGGAACTGTACAGGATTTTAGTCAGCTGAATGAGACATAAAGTGGTTCTTGTTGATACTGCATTTTGCAAACTTATTGTTGATAAGTTTCTGAGCATACTATGCATCATATAAATCAACTGCAATTATGTACAGTCAGGCAATGGAGATTAATTCTGATCTCTTCAAAATGTTTTCTGCTGCTCAGCAGCATCTTTTTGGGCCTTGTTTTGGCTAATGTGTTTTTTATCTTTTGAGTAAATTTTGGTAGAGACGTTTAGCCATTTTTTCAGTAAGTCACTGATAACCATTATCCTATTTGATAAGCCAAATATGCAGACTTTTAAAATTCTCAAAGTAAGATGTATTTTCTGAATCTTTAGCTATTCTTCTGGTATTTTCTTTTCTGAAGTGAATAGAGCAGAAATGCATGTTATTGTTCTTTAGATAATACTCCCCTTCACTGCCTTGTCTTATACAAAATAATGTTCTTATCTGTCCGGAGGCTGCAGATTCATGCAGGAAGTTTAGTGTCTAGATTGTGTCTACTGTGCCCCTCAGTCTTTTTTACAGGATCATTGCCTTCCCAAATGTAATTTCCCAAGGGTAACTCTCGTTGTTCTTTCTTTTTGTTTTTATTGCTGCGACTTTGTAACTTTGTGTTATTGCTGTATTAAAACCAGATACTGTTCAGATAAACTATACCTAGCAAAAAATATACTTTACCAGAAAGTTAACAGATTTGTTTTTTGCTTACTGTTGCTCCAGGTTTCATGTTTTGTGCAGATAACAAGAACTGTTTTCATATTTCCTTTCAGATCCCTGGTAATGGCAATGGACAGCATGTTATCAGGCCCCCAAAATGCAAAAAAAAATGAGATGAAGTGGGGTACATGGTGTCATTAGCGATAACATTTACAGGGTTTTGAGTCTCTAAACTGAACTTCTTGTACTTTGCAGTTTTGCTTTGTGTGAACATAATTACAGCTTTGAATTCTTTCTTTTAAATATTGCATGCGTGTGTGGGAGTAGTTGTTTTGTTTTTGCTAAGTAGCATTTTTCTAGCGAGTTGTATTCATACCACTTATTTTTTTTGAAGGTAAAATTTAATGTTGATACTGTTTTAGTCTACTTCTTATATGAGATTAAGTACCAGACAGCTGCACGTTTACCATCAACTAATAGTCAAAAGGTACTGTCTCACAAAGACTTGGCTAAAACTAAATGAATAGCTCTCAGTTTCCTGTGGGTGGTGGGGTGTTTTTTGTGTGTATGCATGCGCACACTGCTTACCAATAAGGAATAGAGCAACTTTCCTCTTCTGAGATATCTGTGTTGAAGTAATTTCGTCACACAGGAGGAAAAAAAAAGTTCATAAACTGTGAGAAGGAATTGGTCTACGAAGTGTGCCAACAGGATTTGGTCTATTTTTCCTCCTCCATTTTATCAGAAGGAAGAAAAGCCTGTTGCTTTAGTGTTTCATAAGCCTTTTGCTTTCAAATACTAAGCCTTGACTGATGCTTTCATGATGAATTTTAACAGTTGCCTGTGAGTATAGTATTTGAACACACCTCTTGGAGATTAAAAAAGTCAAGACCTTTACTTTTACTAAGTAAGGATGTTGTACACAGCCTCGTTTTATGCATCTTTCTGAAGTGACTCAAGTAATCCACTTAGGGCAGCGTGAGAAGCCTATGGACACTGGCATAAAGGTGCTCTTCCACCAAAGTCATCTTCTGATTGTCAGGGGAGTGCTCTGTTTGATCTGGCTGTTGTAGACTTAGAAAAAATTTACGTCTAAGAAGCACTAGTGGTGTCACACTGGTCCTGTGCATTGCTAGTTTGAAGTTACTTTAACAAATGTGTGCTTTTCCTTTGTGTACACTCTCTGGCCCTTATCTGAGTCTGAAAACAGACAGGCAAATGAATAAACTTGACTGTGTCCCGCTTAAACTTCCTCTGGATTTCTTGAACTTAGAATCGTAGAATCTTCTGGTTAGAAAACCTCTGTGATCATCAAATCCAACAATACCTGTCCGCTTACTAAACCATGTCCCTAAGAAGCTCATCTACCTGCCTTTTAAACACCTCTAGGTATGGCGACTCATCCACCTCCCTGGACAGCTATGCCAGTGTCTGCCTACGCTTTCAGTGAGGAAATTTTTCCTGATGTCCAATCTGAACCTCCCCTGGCGCAACTTAGGGCCACTTCCTCTCATCCTATCACCTGTCACTTGTGAGAAGAGACCAACACCAACCTCGCTACAACCTCCTTTCAGGTAGTTGTAGGCAGTGATGAGGTTTCCCCTCAGCCTCCTCTTCTCTAGGCTAAACAGCCCCAGTTCCCTCAGCTGCTCCTCACAGGACTTGTTCTCCAGCCCCCTCACCAGACTCTATATCCTTCTCTGGATGTGCTCCAGCAGCTTGATGTCCTTCTTGTAGTGAGGGGCCCCAAAGTGAACACAGTACTCGAAGTGTGGCCTCACCAGTGCTGAGTACAGGGGCACAATCACCTCCCTGGTCCTGCTGGCCACGCTGTTTCTGGTACAGGCCAAGATGCCATTGGCCTTCTTGGCCACCTGGGCACACTGCTGGCTCATATTCCACCAGTTGTCAACCAACACCCCCAGTTCCTTCTCCACCAGGCAGCTCTCCAGCCAGTCTTCCACAAGCCTTTAATGCTGCATGGGGTTGTTGTGTCCCAAGTGCAGGACTCGTCACTTGGTCTTGTAGAACCTCATCCTGTTGGAATCAGCCCCTCAATACAGCCTGTCCAGATCTCTTTGCAGCACCTCTGTTCCTTCAAGCAGATCAACACTGCCACCCAGCTTGGTGTCATCTGCAAACTTGCTAAGGGTGCACTCGATCCCTTCGTCCAGATCATTGATAAATATATTGAATAGAACTGGACCCAGCACTGCACCCTGGGGAACACCTCTCGTGACTGGTTTCCAACTTGGAAGAACAAATTTTCTCTTGTCCATTTCCTCTCTGCTTTCTTCTGGCTTGCAGCTTAAAATGTATCATCATCCCTTTTTGCAGCCTTAAGAGGGGTGATAATGAAGTCTATACTAAAAGTGTTGTCTGAAGTTGAACTACTTACACCATCAGTCCCACTAACAAAACTCAGTTGACGTAGAGCTTTTTGATGCAATGCTGGGAGGATATCCAACAAGCTTTTTGTGAAAAAACGTGAAAAATGTACCTGGAATGCACCTGTGTAGTTTGCTGTGTAAATTTTTCGTTTGATATTTTGGCTGGATGGTACTGTCTAGAAAACTTCTGATTTCCACAGAGAGACTGTTGCGCATCCATTGAGGTGTGCCTGTATTATTTCTCTAGCAATGGATGAATGTGTACTTCGTGTGTCACCCACTCAGAGAGATCAGCTGTGTTCCTCAGTTCTAGTTTGAGCATTAGAGCCAGATCAGGGTGTGTTCGTGTTTCTCCAGTCTGCAGATATGGTGCAAGGGAATGGAAGGGATGAGCTGGCATAGTCTTAAGTTCTTTAATTGGGTTCTGGTGAGGCCTCTTATTGTGTGAGGTTTGAGTAAAAGTAGCAATGGCCACTGTTCAGCAAAACCATAGCTGTGGCAGTTGTTTATAATAAGATATTCTCTTCCATTACAAAAGTAATTTTAATAAAACAAGAAAGAGGGCTCTGTGTGTCCAGATGTTATGTTGATGAATCCTAGTGCAAGAATCAAAACAAGTAACACTCTTTAAGCACTAGTGAGTCGTGTACAATTAGGAGCTCCCATGCTGCTTAGCCTGCCTTCTTTTCGTACACAATTTTGAATTTTCATTACTGATTAAATTCAAAATTATTTTCTTATGTTTTCAGATGTTGCGTAAAATTAAAGTGTTGGTCCTTTTCTGGTTGGTTGTCCTCTTTCATGTATGTTTATATTTACTTCTTATTAAAGAAATACATTTGGATGTAATTGTATAATAGTATCTGAAGAATAGTTGAAAGAGAGGAAGAGAAAGTTCAACTTTGCATCTTCTTTCTCTTGTTTAAAATGAATTGAAGCTTATATGATATTTTACCAGCGGTCTTTAACTTATCCAGGGAAATTATTTTTAAAGACCAGACCCTGGGAGTATTCTTTTCATTTGAAAGGGGTTAACATTAGCTTTTCATGTTGAGCCAGTGTGGCTGGTATCTGGGATATAGAAACACAGTCATACAGGTTGCTGTTGGCAAGAATGTTGTTCATGTGAGTAGTTTCCTTAGCAGGTGATAAACTTCTTCCTTAATGATTTAATTACTTGATCTCAGGAAATCCTTGTGGAGAGCGGGAGAAAGATATCTGAGAAGTTCTGCCAGAGTGTGGTAATAAAGGAGGGAAGGGATGATGACTTCTGAAGTTTGATGCGAGGCAGGAAGCACTGAAATGAGCATTGGCCAGAAATGCTGAAATACAGAATTAGTTTGGGGAGGTGAGACACAAGTTCTTTTGGTGGTTAGCCCAACAGCAAGTCACTTTAGCCTGAACGTACCTCTTGAGTTTCCACCTGTGAGATGAGTTATAATACGTACCTCAGAAGTACTGTGAAGGTGCTAAATTAATGCTTTTAGTGGAAGATCATAGGATGCTTTGAATAAAGCTTTACAAAGTGCACAGTGTTCTTACTATTAATACCTGATACTGTGTGTGTGTCCCTTAAGTGACAAGAAAAATAAAGTGTGTGAGAATTGTGAAGCTGGAGAAATGTTTGCTCCTTATTTTGGAAGAGCTCAAAACTGCTGATGGATAAGGGAGGACCGAAATGTAGGCATGGAGGAAAAAATCCCATGGACTGTGAATGTAGTTTTGAAATCCTTCATCTCATTGCTTCGTGTCTGCAAATCAATTTTGTAAGTGATTGGCATTTCTGAGCAGAGTGAGAGGGAAGGGAGTGCTCCCCCATAAGAGTGAAGCACAGCAGAGGAAGCTGCTGCTCAAACTCTTTATTTGAAGAAAATGTGGCAAACCAGGAACTGCTATAGTCCTTTTCTTAAATAGGAAATACATGCAACCACAAAAGACAAGCACGAAGCTGAGTAACTGGCTGGAACCTGTATTAGAAATCTGAAGTTACAAGAAATGGTCTCTCAGCCTACTTTGCCATTTAGATCATACTTCAAAAACTGAAAAAAAAAGGCCAATATGCAACCCTCCAGCAGAATAACAATTAGTGACATCGTAAGCTGCATGTCCACAGTAGGGTTATCCTTTCAAGTGATGCCTTTATTGGCTCCACTTGATGTCCCTGAGATGTAGGCACTGTTCATAGTCAGGGGAGGATCTTTACTGTCCTCCGAGCTGTCCCCAGCTTTGGAGTCTCTCTGCCTTGCCCAGGCTCTGCTGCTTCTCCACTGCAGGCTTGATGTAGGCTTACAAAAATTGCTTGCTTTGATTGAAGCCAGATCATAAAAGTATAAGAAAGATTCACATCGTCTCAGATGGCTGGAGCTTCTTGCTGTATTGCAGTTATTTTAGTTGGTAATAGTGAGTTGTGAACTTCTGTGAGCAGGTGAGAAGTGAAAGTTCTGCCTCTCCCTTGCTTGGGATGCTATCATGCCCAGAACTGAAGAAGCTGCTACCCTTCAACTTTGTGATGGAGTCAAAACACAAAAAAATCCAGCCCAAATCCCCCTTATTCAGAGAAGCAAATCGTCAGCTTGACTTATTTAGGAACAGGCACCTGATGATTGGGGCATTCTTCTGATGGGCATCTTGGCCACCCTTAGTTCTCTCCAATGGAACATTTTATTTTTAAATGAGTTCTGGTAGATATGTTCTTAGCTAATCCTAGGGAAATCTTTGTGGGTAGTAATTAATTTTGGTAGTTAATTCTGCTGTTGGACCAGGGTTCAACAAATGACTGCACTGTTCTGGCTTAAGCAATGCTAACCTCAGGAGATGTGTTGAAACTTTGACCTTTGTTAGAAAGTTGAAACTCTATTAAACTTTAGCTTAGGAAAAGAACATCTGTAGGTCTACATTATGGTGTTTCCATTCCCTAAATAAATCCATATGGGCAAAGCAGCATGGGTACTTGGGTCTGGTGTTTGGACCTCTGCTTTTCAGGAGAATCCTCTTCTACAGGCTGTAACACCAATGGATGTCCAACTCTATTGTGATGGTGTGTTCAGACTCTTCTGCTCCTGCTCCTCTTTGTGTGGTGCTTTTCCAGCACACCATTGCAATGCTGGTGCTGTTTGTCTAAAAGATAAAGTTCTTTTACTCTAGAAAAGCAAAAGTAGTACAGCTAAATTGGTACTTTTGTATATAAATATTACTGCTATTTAATAATGATAGGAATCCTCCTTTTGAGCTGAAAGCACAAGAAGCATTGTGTTCTGACAAGTTGTGACTCAACTTCAGCCATAGTTTTTTAATAGTCATTAAATGGTTTATTGTGTATGAAAACAAAACAAAAACATTTTTGTATTGGAAGAATGACTATCTGATGTGACAGCACCGAGCAAAAGTTTATTATGCATATATAGTTGAAATAAGTTAACTTGTTTAAACTGTATTGTAGACACAGTGCTCCTGCATTTCAAAAAGTTTCATGACTCCATATAACCATATCAACATGTTTCCATAGTTAATTTCCAGCCTACAATTGTATTAACTTTTGTCTAATGGAACATCATCATATTAAGAAAACTAATAACCCTCATGTTAATGTTGCTGGTGCTTTATTAGATACTACATTAAAAAAACCCAACAAACTACAATCCTGAATTTACTTAATGAGGATATATTTTAACTCATGAAGCTTTTCTATGAGGGGAACATTAAGGTTGCATTTAAAAATACTGTATCCACTGCTCAAACTGGACCATTACAGGACAACGTGCCATACTGTTGCTTGTGAGGATATCAAATATATACCCAGTGCTCTTCAGCACATCCCTGCAGAGAGGAACACATTTTATACTGTGAGTTCTGTCACATTTATGTATGTCTATGTGTATGAGGCAAGCAGAGAAATAATGGCAGTGATTATAAATGTGTGATGAGGCAATGTAATTATATAGAAGGGAATGAAGAAATAACTAGAAGCCAGGGTAGAACTGAGGTAATTTTATTTCAAGATCACTGGCAATTATATTGAACAAAGTTATTTTTTGTTAAATTTGAAAATGCCTCCAAAAGTTTGGGGTATAACATATCCTTTGTCACACAGGGGATTAATTTCCTTTTGATACGGACTTGCTCAAGCAGTATAAATGTTAGCACAGACCAGTCCACCTCTGTATATTATGCAGAGGGAAGGGTTTGCTACATTCTGGATAGCAGTTTACATTGAAAGGGAGCTAAGGTGATGGTAAAAAAGCTAACAAAACACTGAGTCCCAGCAGCACTACTAACAACGAATGCGTAAGTGAAGCGTGTCTTATAGAAGTATAAACTCTTACCAGTGTGTGGTGGCACAGAATCACTTCTGGAATATGAAGTCCAGTTTTTACATGCCTGCTTTAGGAAAAAATACTTTAAAAAACCCAAACCAAACTAAACCCAATCAAACAAAGAAAAAAATCAACCAAAACCCCCCATTCTAGAGAGCCGAGAGATTAATTACAATTGGAAAACCTGTTTTACTGTTAGAATTTTTTTTAAAATAAAAAGCCTAGCATGCTTACTGTAATGAAGTGCCTGAGCTGTGTTTTGCAAATATCTATAGAGGAGAGAACGTACAAAGCTCTTGAGTTTAGGAGGAGGAGGTGTAATGACATTGAATAGCTGAAAGCTGAAACCAGATGAATCTGAGCTAGTTGTAACACACAAATTATTAAATAGGATAATTACTTACTGAAACGGCTCTCTTTGGATGTGATGGATTCTTGATCACTTGCTTGTGAGATAGAACTACATGTTTTTAACAAAGGAGATGATTACTGAAGTATGTATGTTGAGGACTTCAACAAGTAATCTGTCTGCATGTAGGCCTGTGGCACCCCTTGGGAGGAAGGTCAGATGGGGATCGCAAGGGTCTGTTCTGCTTTCCGGGTCTGTGAGACGTGGGTAGAGACCACTGGATGCTGTGAAAATTATGTACCAGCCAAGTCTGGTGTTTGTGCTTCTATTTATTGCCAGTACCATATCAAGTAAGCTGGTGAGGTTTTCAGTTTTGTTTTTTCTTGTCTGTCTTTGACATACCTGCTGGATTTTAGTTTGTGACTCAAAAGGGTGAATACAGATGTTAAGTCCTGTCTACCCATCCACATGAAGAAGAGCATCTGTAGTTAGAGCAAGGAGAGTTCGGGGTAAAGGTTGGGATAGGCTTTTGCTTGGTACTTTTTTCCGGTAGTTGGCGTTTGGTTTTTGGGGGTTTTTGTTTGTTTGTTTTAGGAAGATGAAAGGAGTAAAGAATGGTACAAGCAGAACAGAGTAGCATGAACTTGTGATCAAGGGTTTTATAAAATTTTTGCCGAATCTTTTGGGATATAGGTGAATTTGCATGGGCTGTGGAAAAGCTAGAGACCCGCCACTGTTTCCCAGATTCATGCCATATCAGTAGAAACTGGATGTTTTTCTTTTTTTGTCTGGTAAATGTTTGTTTTCCCTTATAAAATAAAGTTTGTCTTAATCTAATTTCAAATAGAGTCATGCTTCCATTGCCGTGTCCGCCTTCTGGCACGCTTTATGCAGTAAGTGTTGACCTGTGTTTTCACAGAGAGACAGAGGTCACACTAGTTGAGCTTCTTACCTGTCTCTGGATTTGCCTCTTCAGGTTGGAGCACAGGACACAAGGTAGAACTGTGCGCTGCTGCTGCATCTGGGCAGTGGACCCAAGTTGGCAATTTAATATTATTTGCAGGAGTGAAAATAAAATTCATATGCACAGTTTAATGACTTAAAACCAAATGAATTGCACTTCTCCCCACAGTGACAGTGCTGGTGTAGAGGTCTCTCTGAATTGTGTTGGTGGGGAGAATTTTGTGGAGAGTGAAGTGTTGTGTTCAATGAAAATTCAGTGTACTTGTTGGGCTTGTAGTGTTACGGCAAGAGCTCTGTTTCGCTGAGTGTGGGGAGCTCTGTGAGGATGGCAGAGAAGATGCCACTGTCTTCACTTCTGACACGTATTGAGCATGAATTATATATGGTACTTCATTGCAAATGGAGTGTTCTGTAGTATATTTGTAAATAATGAATTCTTTATGACAGGGCATCTGTGTCTGTGGATCCTGTGTTGCAGACTGGTTTTCTAAATACACTTCATTATAAGATATCTATGCCTTTTCCCAGATGGCCCTGTAATCAAGTACTTTTGTATTCCCACTGTATTACCCGTTTTGACTCTGAGTCGTAAATGATGGATAGATATATACAAATGTAGAAGTTTGGTTTGTTGTGACTCAATGTGGTATTAAGTTCATTTTATAATAAGAGGTAGGTGTCTTTATATGTTAGCATTCTGATATTTGCACAGTGTAAAACCAGGTTAGAGGGAGACTTATGTGCCATATAAATTAAATTTGCTTATTTTAACTTTCCTGAAAAGTACATATTTTTGTAAGATGGTACATACTCTTTAATTATTAAGAGCTCATTCTAGTTATGCCACTGGTTTGTGGAGGTAATGAAAACGCTAAATGCAGTGTGCAGTTCAGAATGGCTATATATGAGATGGCGGATGATTGCTCATTTGGCCCAGTGCTCGACTTTGGGACTAACCTCTTCCTTTGCTTGTCTGTGCAGTAGGACTCAGGTGAAGGCTTGATTTGTGTAGGAGCCTCCTACCATGTTTTCCCTAACAGGACACTAGTGAAACTTCTTCAGCTCTTTAGGATAGTCAGTGGCAACACTGAATGTTGACTCTGCACGCTCTGCAAAATTTCAACACCGCCCCTTAAGCATCCCACATAGTTACTTCTTGCTGTGGAGTTGTGGAAGAGGCTGCTTTACCTTCTTCTGTGTGCAATCTCACAAATGACAATGGGGAGCATTTTGATGGTGCAGGAGAAGCTTCTACCTTGGGGGACTGCAGATTTGTGGCCCACTAGTTGGGTGGCTGAAGGGGTTGACTTTGCCTCTGCTGACAGACTCGCGCAGCTGTTCAGTGAACCAAGCCACTGAGAAGATCCATGTTGGAAAAATAATTTTGTATGAGGAAAGGGCTAGTTTGCCTTCCAGCCTGTTTCAGTAACCTATTTTTCTGCATGGTCCGTGTCTGGATTCTGCATGCTCAGTGAGAGGGCAGCTGGCTGGGGTCAAGGCTGGGAGCTCTGTGGGGGAGATTGGCAGTGGAGCCTCCAGCAAGGTGGAAGGCTGGCTGGCTGGTTGCTGGCTGGCATGATCCAGAGGCATGTTTGGAGTGACTGTGGAGGGAGCAGCACCATTGCTGTCTTAGCTGTGTTTGCTGAGCCAATGTGATACAGTGGTTACAGTGCCACATGGATGAGAAGTGTGCCGAGAGAAAAATGCTTTCATTTTGGTAAGGTAAAAAACCCCCCAAAAATGCTGTATTTTCCTTTTGTGAAGAGGATGAGGGAGTCTTCCATTAAATTACCTGTACCAGCCTGTTGTCTTGCTGTCCTCCCCTCTGCTCTCCATCATTTCTCTTCTCCCTTTTTCCCCCATGATTACTTTCAGGAACTTGGTACCAGTTACCAGTTGTAAGTTACTCAGTTTTGCAGCTACTGTTCTAGTAAGCCTTTTTAATTCCCTCAAAAAAAGAAAGAAGTTAATGCTGGGTGCCCGCCTGCCCTGTGTGGCTGCTGCTGTTGCCTAGCAGCCAGCGGGAGGAGCGGCTCACCCTCCTGAATCATCTACTGAGAAAAATGAGAAGACGGTTATTACTGGTTAGGTTCGTTAACATCTTTTTTTTCTTTCTCTGCCTCTCCTGCATGCACATACAGACATGCATCCTTACCTGCCTCTGCTCAGCAGTTGCTCACAAGCTGTGAAATGGAGTCTCTTGCTTTCAAGAAACCCTTGCTGCTCATGGGCTCATGTCAAGTAACGCAGTAACCATTGCGGATGACTGTGAGGTCTTAGTCCTCAGTGTCGCAAATGTACTTCATAGATGTTTTGCCATCTCTTGAAAGACTGGGGTTGGTTAGACTCTTCAGCTGACGAGGTCGTGGTTTTGCACACTGGCCTCTTAATTAAGTTTTCTGTTTTTAGTTGCAGGCTGCTTGATGCTTCTCATGGCTTTTCCTCAGTCTCTGACAGAGAAGCTCTGCTCAATCTTCATGAGTAGCTGAAGATGTCTCCAGCTTGCAGCGAAAAGTTGTGGCCTCTTTTGTTACCAGGACTGGTAGAAAAGGGCGCCTGTCCCTGCCTTAGCCAGGCTGATGGAGGGTTGTTGAGAACTTGGAGGGAGGGCTCTCACTGGGGAGGCCTGGGTGCACCAGGTTACTCTGAGTCTGCCAGAGGGAACAAAATATCCCGAAGCCACAGCAAGTGGCCAAGGATGATGGTGTTAAACTGACGCAACAGCTTCATGGCACATGAGGGATGGAGCCACGGGTCTCCGAAAGAGGGTGGGTACCAAGATGCTGTTTGTAGAACTTCAGCTTTGTTTCAGAGGGGTTTCTGTGAAGTTGGGCTGGAGAAGAAGGGATTAAGAATGCCTTTAACTCTTGATATATCCAGTTAACTTGCTCACTGCTTATCTCACTGTGGTTTTAAGGGCCAGTGTAATGTAATGTTTTGGAGTATGGAATGTCCTCCAAGTGATGAGCTGTAAAATGTCCAGTGCAGTGGAATCCTTCTTTGCTTCTTTCTCCTCTAAGGATGTTTATTTGTGATGGGCACCCCTGATTTCAATGGAAGTAAATGATGCAAACAGAGAAGCTGCTGGCTGCAGCAGTCACACGTCAGCGAGTTTCATGTGTTGTTATACTTTTCATTTTAAGGCAGATTCCTAGACAGCTGTGAACCTAGAGTTGGAGGAACGAGCACAAGATTTATATGAAGATGAATACTGGCTAGTGCTTGGATTTTCTTTTTAAAAGGCTAATTGTGTTAATTTGCTTGAGACACAATTATCTCAATGGGATTGATTTGTTTAATTAACTCGGGATGCCTGCAGGTTAAATAGTGAGTATAAATAGGAGGACAGTGGGGAATGCATCACTAATGTTTGTATTGCAGAAGGATTGACTCATATGTAAATGAAGTACTGCAAGCCTGCCAAGCTAACCTAGTTTCTGGGGTGGTTTCTAGATACAAAAAATCTCTCATGCTATCATGCATAACACAAGGCTCGTACACTCAGAAATAAGTTGGTGAAGCGCGTACACCATAGTATTAATGGCAAAAATACCTTACTCCTGCTGTAAATACCTTGTGTATGAGCACTTTTGTGAACACTCCGAAGGGACAGAGAGAGTCAGAAGGATGTGGTTTGTGCCGGACCACTGTGATGGTACTGCCCTGATGCAGCCCTCTTGTGAGAAATCGGTGCAATTTCTTGTTCTAAACGTTGCAAACGACCACTTCTGAACAGAGAGCACAACTGCCCTGTTCCTTAGGCTGAAGACTTGTAACAAAACTTTGTATGTTCCCTTGTTCCTGATGTCCTTTGCCTTTCTGTGTGGACCTACCACTTCCACACTTCTGCAGAGGATGAGGTGCCTTAATGGACCAATTCTGTGACTCTGTGTGTGTGTCCTTTGCCTGCTGTTTGGGAGGGCAGTATCTGATACTTTAACTGTCAACTTGTATCTGATACTTTAATTGCCAACTTGAGGCTGACAATTAGGTTGAAGTCCCAAAGCAGAAATTTTGTGCCTTTTCTGTTAGTAGTTGGTCCTGCACCATGAAAATCTTGCAACCTGCGAGCACAATGAGGACAGGCAGGTGTTTCTTAGCTTTTCCCTAGTTACTCATTGTCTTGAACTATATGAAATTGTATAGTATTTATCTGAATCTTTCTGAGGTCTTCGTCATAGCTTATGACAAAATATTGTGCAAACTGAGCACTGCGTAAAAAGAAAATAAAAAAAGCACAACAAAGTACTGCCACAGAACCAAACCAACTAAACAAACACACATTTCCTTTTAGCAGCTTTAAGCGTATTGCTGTTTCAAAGATGCTCTTGCTTCTGCATGAGGAGTGTGTGTAGGAGCACTGCAGTCTTTCACAATTCTTTTTTTTATATCCTTGACAATATATTCATCTCCTGTTAGTGTGGTTGCTTCAAACTTCTCCCCTCTTTCTGTCAGAAATCTGTCTTTGTCCCAAATTATTCTTGTCCCCATTTTCTGAACCTTTTACTACATCTGCTATCTCAAGAAGAGATCAGATGATAAGGGCTGAACGCAGCACTCTGATGGAGAACATCCTTCTTTCTCATTTATGCTGTGGCACAAAAGTGTTGTCAGTCTTATCCTTTAGATAATCATGTGAATGCTTTCATCTTTCAAATGGAAAAAATATTTCTGAGTTGTATCTTTGCATATCTAGCACAGTTTTTCATTTAGACTTGATTCAGACTTGGTTCAAATATTGTTACTTCAGAACTGCTAAACCCAACAATGAGTTTTGAGTGCTTCACATTTTTTCATTTAAATGCATTTAGATTTTTATTGATCTGCAATGAATTTAATTTGCCCCTTGGCCTGGCCTTGCATGGTTCATCTGGAATTCTTTCTAGCCTTCTCTGGTTTTGACCGACCATAAATAATTTAGTCATCTGTGGATTTTAGTTGTTCAGGTTTTTGAGTGGAGAGGAGCTGTTGCATTTGTGTCTTTCCAGTTTGTTCAAGAATACAGGAAACGTTGCTGTCCCCAGGGCAGAGGTGAGGGCATCCCTTGCTTACTTTTTTTGGCTTTATTGAAAGCTGTTTCTTTTGGGTTTATGTATTTTCTTTGTCTCTCTGCTTTCTAATCTGCATAAATGCTCTCCCTTTATAAACCTCAATCTTCTTAGTAGTGTAAAAGGATTTTGTCAAATATTGTTTGTAAGTCTAGTTCCCAGCCTTAGAAAATATGTATTTATGTTGACAAGCCAAAAATATTCATGAACAGCAAAGGCAAAAATATGGAAGTGTGTATCTGTTGGAGAAACTAGGCTTGGAATATTGTATCCTATTGTAAATAACTTGAGCTGTGTGCGCCAGGTCTATAGAATTTGACCTTCTGGTCACTGTTGCTCCAACCTCTGTTTGCACTGCTCATCGTTATATCCTAAATCTTTCATTTAGGATCAGTCTGTTGTGAATGCAGAGAAATTTTTCTGTCTTTCGCGTTATTTCCAGTGATAGTAATTGTCATGCCTTATTGTCTGCCTGCCTGAAGGAGAGCTGTGTTTTGGGTTTATTGTGAGGTTTTGATTCCAGTAGCAGGTCCCTCAGCTTTTCCACCACTTCATTCCTTTTCCATACATGTCACTTGAAGGCAGGACATCTGTATATGTTTTAGACCGCTTCTGAAAATATTGGAGCCCTAGAAGAAATGTTACACTACTTCCATCTTGCTGTCAACCCCCTGAGTGCTACTATCTGTTGTCCCAAGGTAGACTTCAACCCTTCTGGTGTTTAACATAGATGCTGTTTTACCCTAGCTTGTAAATGTGTTTCTCTCCTGCCTGTAAAGTAGCAGTTACCAGGCCTTTGACTGGAACTAATTTTACCAAGTATTGCTATTTTATCTTTTTCATGTAAACACTACAAAGGCAAATGGTAAGGAGCCTTTGTAATTGGCATCATTTATCTCTCAACATCTGTGGTTGTTAGGAGGGGTTTGATTCCCCTTCATGCGTTCTGTTTGGGTTACTGTATGATGGCAATATCTGAGGATGGTTTCAGATCTGTCGAAAGATGCATTACAAGGAAACTTACTTAGAGTTTTTTTGAAGCTCAGGAGTTAAGGAATTGCAGCTTTTCTTCCCAAGATGCAATTTCTGACCCAGTTATATAGATTTCAGTTACAGGGCTTCATTGATGTAAACGAGTTTTGGTTCTGCCTTGAAACCACTGTAGGAAAAGGGCTTTGTACAAGGTTTGGGGTTTGTTTGGTTTTTAATCTGTTACAGTATTGAAATATTTAATAACTTAATACTGCAAGAGCTTATTCTTTCCAGTCCATGGCTTTCCCTGAGAAAAAGTGAATATACCTCAGAGGCAGTTTGAAAGTGCTGCTACGCAGATGTAGAGGGATGCACACACACTCAAACAGCACTGTGAGTTCAACTTCAAAAGCCTGGGGTAGTGAAGTTGGTAAGATTGTGGAGGAGACACACTAAGCTGATCTGACTGGAGACGGAGTATTTAACTTCAGAAATCATAAAGTATCATGCTTTTGAAATGTACTTACTTTGTGTTCAAAAGTGCACTCAGACATATTCAAAATATATTTTTCCAGTGCATAGTATTTCTAAATTACAAATCCCTCGCAGATAAGGTGTAGCGTGCTTTTCTACAAAATTGCCAGCAAGTTTCTTCCAGGCTACCCAGGATGGCTGACTAGAGCAGTTCTAGGCGTTTTGTTCCTGTATATTATCTTGAATCAAGAAAACATACCACTGCAACTGGTGCATTTAATGGCCTTGTAGATTTATTAAAGATAGATTCAGAAATGTGTACAATAGATTATAGTAGATTAATGTAAGCCAGGTAAGGAAAACTGATTATGAAAGGTACATTAGGCGCTTTGGAGAAAGTTAAATTAAAGTGGAAGTTATTATTTCTCCTGGAGTGGACGCTTACAGGAGTGCAAACTAAGTAATACAGTTGGATGGAGAAGCAGGTTGTATGTGCTGCAAGGACTGCTTGGGACAAGGCAGTACCAGTATGACAAACAGCAAAGGGGCCTGGAGATGGTATAAGGAGTACGTTGATTCAATTCTACATTTATTTTTAAGAAGTTGTGCAGGTTGATGTTGTGAAACTGTCAAGAACCATCAGGAATGTGAATGAAAAGCTAGAAGAGACCTCAGGTAGAGAAAAAACAACAGAGAACACGGAAAAGGTTCAAGCAAAATGCTTTTGGTTTTTGATATAACAAAGGCTATGTGTTGCTGCTCTTGAACTAATCCATGCAAACACCCAACTGTCCTTTTTGCTGCAGAAATGCTTTTTTTTTCCTCTCTGGTATTTTAGAAAGCCACATGTTCAAGTAAAATTGAATTTTACTTGCTTTTGTCCTTTGCAATGTCCTGTTGACATTGAATTACCTGCTAATTGGATACATACTTGTCATGTAGGCCACTTAAGATGCCACCAAGAGATGGTACCCTTGAAGGGTATTTTCCATGTGGTCTTAAAAATAATACATTCTGGAAAACATGTTTCTCCATAGATTTTTGTAAGATTTAAGTTTTTTTCTCCTGTTGCCCTCACTGAAGTGCAGAAAATAGGTTGACTGAAAGGCTGACTTTCAAATTAAATTTGTGCATGTTTTAAATAACTTTTCACATTGAATCTCTTGAGATTTTTATCCCTGTATCTGCAGGAGTGTCAGTGAAATCTATCTTAGTCCAAGATTTTAACAAGGCGAAATCTCAAAAATGTGTGTTCATTCCCTCCACCCTCTTTTTTTTTTTCCCAGTTCTACACCAAGTTGTGCTGCTTCTCCCTTTCCTTGGGTGCCTTTTTTCGTAGTGCTACTTGCCCAGATGAGTTTAGGCTTGGAATACACAGGTACATCTGCTTCCGTCGACCAGCTGTTACACTCCTATGTGTGTTTATGGATTTCTGTTTGCCATAAACCAACTTGTTTATCGTGGCTGGTTTGTAGAGACTGGAGGAGCTTCTTAGCACTACATAATATTCTGTGCAAGGGGAGGTTGTTGCAGTTAGGAATAAGTAGTTCATAAAGTAGGACGAAGCTGTTCTTACATGAAAATTTGCTCTATTTTGCATCTGTTTCTTTTGAGTGATGAGTGAAGAAAAAAATCATGATTTTTTGCTCTCAATTCTGTGAGTTCTTGTAATGTTCCGAAAAATACGAATAGAATTTACAAGATTATTGCAAGATTATGCAATGGTCCCATATCTGTGAGCAGTTCAGGGAAAAAAGTCACTGTTACTTGTACTGTCACTTAAATATGATGTGAGGGAGAGACACTTCCCTCCCCTGCTTCCTGCCTCCTTTTATGTTCTTTGCAATGTGAATATACTAACATCTAGATGAAAGATATTTTTGTCACCTAGGCCTTCTCCTTTGCATCTACCTCAGAAGCCATGAATGCATCTTGGTGGCATGTATTTATTTAATCTAAAGAAGAGCAGAACTCGTTCAGATGACTGCAAAAGCAGGGAAAATTTTGTGCCTGAGAAGATGATGGCATGCATTTGTTTATCTCACCTTTAAGATGTTTTATGATCACTTTTTCCCAGGTCCAGAAGACAATTTCCTAGGAGACAATAGTTAGTAGATGCAAATCCTGTGTGAATTATACTCAGTCACCTTGTGCTACAACAATGGAAGAGAAAGAAAATGGATAATGGTCCTTGTTCTGCAGTGTGAGGGCCCTTGACTTGCCCAGAAGCAAATAAACAAAATGGATAAGTACAATAGAATAGAAATTCTTTTCTTTGTTTCCCCCCCTCCCTCAGCTCTTCACCCCTTCTGGTTTTGCATAGATGTGATAGAACTGTTGGTTTTGAGTGTTAAATAATATACATACTTATATAAGAACAAGCTCTATCCCTTTTTTGTGGGAGTGGTACTGTGTGTTAGGATGTTTTTTCAGACACACGACAGCAGCTTTTAAGGGCTGCTGAGATTCTCACAAAAATTCTTTCTTGCAATGCCGTCCAGTGGAAAAGGCCAGCTTGTATATGGTGCAAGAGGTGCAGCTTGGGCATTTGCTACGTACCTTTTGGCTTTTGCTACTACAGTGATCTAATACCACATGCAGCACTTTGGTACGTTCAGTGGGCATTCTAATTTAGGAGGTTCTTCTGGGTGGTTTGTTGTGGGTGGGCAGCTCTATGTATTTGGGGGGGGTTTCAACAGGATGGGTGGGTTTCGTGTGGTTTAGTGTTAAATACAGTTCCAGGGGTGGCTGTCTCATGGTTCTCCAGCATAACAGCAGAAAAGTGTTGGATCTTTGATGTTTTCATTGCAGAAAGTTTTTCCTCCCTTGTGTTTTATACCATTGCATCTGCTTCATCACAGAAAGCCTGCTCTCTTGTAACCTGGTCTGCGTTAGCAATGCATTGTAGCCTATCTACAAACCAAGTGAGGTCTGGTCACTGTAAAGCTGGTACTGGTTATTTGTAAAAAGTGTTCAACTGAAGTTATTGCTGTTAGAAAATGCAAAAGACAGCAGTATTGGTAATGGAATGTTTTGAGTTGTCCTAAGTTTGGTCTTCTGACCAGATCATTTAATGTCATTAGGTTGCTGACTTCATTAGGCCCCTTTGCAGCCAAACCTGAGACAGCAGGCCTTTTCATTGAGGCAGCTTAGCAGGAACTGCAATTCAGTGTTCTGGGTCACTTTCTTTTCTAGAAACTTCATTTTTTTTCCTTTTTTTAATCTCCTTTTTTTTTAATGGGCTGTATAGGAAATCCAGAGAGGTGAGCCAACCCAGTCGACAATGGTGTCAGTTACACGCAGAGTTGTCAAATGGGATGTCTTTGGAGGGTGATAATGAAGGCATTGGTCAGAAGTCCTGTTTAAATAGTTCGCCCAGTGCAAAATGTTTTTTACAGCCTTGATGTGGAATGCTTATCTATACCTGCATGTCTTGCTTTTCTAAATGCAGTAGGCCTCTGTGAATCGATAGAGATACAAGATCAGCTCCTGAATCTCCTCACTATTAGGAGCAAAATACAAATTGAAACTACCCATAATCAAATGGGTTGCAGAAAGTAACACACATCGCTTACTCCTTTTGGTGAATTACTTGTTAGCGTGTGAGTGTCTGTGTGCAGACAGATCCCTCCTGTGCTGCTAACAGCTGTTGATAGGCATTTTCTATGATATTAGAAACGGCTTCCAAACATTCTGCCAAATGGAAGCCCAAAATGTTCTTGTGGGTATTTCTTTCCTAAGTGAGCTCATGAGCCAGAGAGGAGAAGAGCATTTGAGAGAGCATGTGATCAATCCTTGCTGAACCTGCCTTGGTTTCAGGAAGATGTTTCGGCCATTATTGGGAGACCTTTAATTACATGTTGCCTGCTTGTGTACACTAGGTTCTCCCACACATGCATTTTACTGCTTTTCTTCTCCACTCCCTGTTCACCTCCCATATGCTGCTCTAGGTGCAAGTTGTGCAAAGGGGCTGCCTGGGTAGGACCCCAGTGTTGCCTTTTAGGGCTGAAATTAGTAAATGTGGACTTTCTGACCAGAAAAGATAGATTTCTATCACTAGTGGTCACTTGTTTGTTTTGAGGGTGAAGAGAATGGCTTAAAATTTATCTTTGAATGGAATGTATATTTAAATTACAATTAAAATTATATCTTAGTAAAAGAACTTATGTATTTATGGAAAAAAGAGCTATTTTAAATCTTTGAGGTAAATGTACTGGTCACAGAATTATATTGAGTCGTGCAGTCTTTCTGAATTCATTTGACATGATCATTATTCACTTGTACTATTTGTTTCCTGTTTCATTATTTAAGTTAGCAAACCACTCTAGGGTTACCTTTACTTTTATTTGCATTAGAAATTACACCATGAAGAATGTTCTCATTCGGTTGCCTGCTGCTGGGCCAAGAGCTGTAAATAAAGTGGGTTCTAATTGAAATATGGGAGAATCACAGAATCATTACAATTAATGTACCCTCTAGTTTTTCTTTTTTCTTTTTTTTTTTGCTATTGCTACGTATCTTTTTAATAAAATGAACCAAGCTTCTCTTCCTGTTGTTAGTTACAGTTAACTTGGAAAAGTCATTTTTTGCTGAACCAGTGGCTGGCCCCAGACTTATGTTTGGTATTTATGACCTTCTGCAGATATGCCTACCTCTGATGATGTTAGTGTTTCTGTGTGCTTTCCTGGGTAAGTGAATAGTGCTAGGAGGAATACCTGAGGCTGCTTTTTTTTTGGTTGGTTTGGGTTTTTTATAATTTAATTACAGAGTTCACTTATTGAAAAAATTACTCAGATAGCACTATGGAAAAGGTATTTTGTGGGAAAGCATCCATGTGAGCATCTTGTGATCTGCCGGCAGATGTTACTGAGAAGTGGTTTGCTGTTTTTGACTGGAAGGGTAGGCACATTTTGCCACTCATGCTTTAATGGAATACTCCACCTGCTGTCTAGCCAAATCTCTTTTTGAACATGAAAGTTTTGTACCAAATGTAACATCAAATCAAGAGAAAAGAGGTGGGTTGTTTTCTTCAGTACCCATAAATGTTAAAACCCCATATGTCTAAGGTGGGTAAATCCAGATCTTTTTGTGCATCTGGTTCTTTGCTTATTTTGAAACAGCAAATGTGTGTAATTGCAGTTGATTGTTAATTTGGAAACACGTAGGCAAGTATTCTTTTTATCTGTAAATGGCTGTTTTGTTGGAGTTTTAGGTAACTAATCTGATATTATCTGCTTTATTGATGGAGTTCTCATCATAGACTATATAATGTATTGGATTCCTGCCTCTTGTGAGGAGTGTTATTTTTACTTTTTTGCAAAGGCTGGTGCTATGCCACTAAGTAGATTTAATTATCTTTTTCTTCCAATGTTAAGGAGATTCAGTGATTATGTCATCCATTCCTAAGATTCAGAATTCATAGTATGCATGTGCTTTCTCTAATCTGCAGTTATAATTTTTAATTTCTAATTCTGTTTGTTGACATGGTACTCTCTTGTTCAGATACAACAGTCATGAGTCATCCAGCAAGCTATTGGATTCACACAGATGCTTTTTCACTTTTTTTAAAGCAGGTAGGGAGAGAACTCTTTTCTTACTACTTCACCAGATATGAGTTGAAGCTTCCCCCTGCTTATTAGAAACAAAGGAGATGCTAACAGCCCTGTGAGACCAGAACTGGTTGTCTATGCTGGCTCTTTAGGCATGGGAATGGAGTCAAAAGCCTGAATTGTGTCAGGATTTTCCACTTATCTAAAGCCTTACGGTTTAGGACTTCCCAGAAGACATGAGCCCACTGGAAATTGTGACTTTGTCAAGTCCAGAGCAAGTTCCTTCTGGTATTAATTTGATATTAACTCAGGAGAGAGTTTGTCCACTTGAGGATATGGCTATAATGAAAATGGAAGTGAACCTACTGTCTTGCTAAAAATTTTATTTTTATTCAGTTTCATGTTGTTGTTGAGAGCCTGTAAGAAGCTGAGAAATAAAAGTGAGGTCTAGAAGTAGTATGCCCCCAAGCACAGGGCATCAAAATGTACCAGTCTTTTTACCTTGGACTGCAGACCAGTAAAGTCACATCCACAGTTATGCTACCTTTTATTTCCCCTACGGTAAACAGGTTCTGTAACCCTCTAAAGAAGTAAAAATAGTGATTGACCATAGATTGCAGAATGAAGTTTGTCTGTTGCCAGTGGAGAAGTTTCACAGGCTGCACTTATTGCTTTTTGTGCTTGGAAAAGGATGAAGACCTTTGAGCATTCCCAATCTCATCTTCCTCCGCAAACTCATGAGAAGCCTCAAATTAGAGAGATATGATGTCTATTCAGCTCAGGTTTTCATTTCTTAAGTAGTCCTGTGTTGTCTAGAGAAAACTACTGGTAATGTATGTTTTAGTATAAGAAATATTTTTCAGTTCGGGTCTTCATAGTTTAGACTAGTGAATATGAATAAGTTGTCAGAATCTAATCTTCAGATTCCTCTGACAGGAATGGGCATATCTTTTTGGTAATAAGGATATAATTTGTCAGATGGATCTCTAGTTGTACCCCGCTTTGCAGGTGAACCAGGTGGCTTAGCACTGCTTGCATTTAGTTGTGCACAAAGAATACCAGGCAGTTGTTTTTCTTCTTATACAAAACACCCAAAGATTGTCTCAGTTCATCATCAACTCCTGATGTATTTTTGGCCTGAAATAGGTCACGACTGGAAGGAGAGCACTCCAAAAGGCATCTGAATGGAATAGCAGTCTCTGGGTTGTGGCTTCTGCTGATGCACCAGGGACAAAAAGAGAGCTGGCTATAAGTAAGGTGTGCCAGGGTGACACTTGTGTGTTTTCAACAGTTGTTTGCATTGTGCAAAACGACTGTAATAATATTTGAGAAAAGACCGGTATCTTATCTGTGTATCATTGGGCTGGCTCAGGAGAAGGTCGGTGGAGAATGATGGTTCAGACTTGCAGGGCTTCAGAAGACATCAATGTTTGATTCAATCATGGGTCTCCCTGTGATGGAAAACTAATTTATACTGTCTCTCTTTCTGGCAAAGGGCAGTTGATCTCAAAGGAACAAGGAATTATGAAGGGTACATTCAGACCATTTCAGCCTTGCAGAACTTGGTGGCTGGAGCTAATGCGATTACAACGGAAATTTTCAGTGTGCGAAGGAATTTCAGTCCACCTTGGAATCTAGACCTAGGTAAAACTCATATGCAGAAGATGAAGAAAGAGATGCAGCTTTTGAGATAGCTGGGGGTTACTGGAGAAGACACTAGCAGGGCAGTTTGGGACCGCATAGACCGACTGGAGTCCCGCATTACCAGAGACATTAATGAGGGGAAGATGAGGTACAGAATGCCTTAAGGTTTTTCTATAAGATGGGCTTCCTTCAGTCCAATGCCCTGTAGGAATCCCGAAATGAATATCAAATCTTAGCAAGGATCTCAATATTTAAAAAGTAAAATTAGGAAAAAATGGGTCTTGCTGCAACTCTTCACTTTTCAAAAATCACCTTTACACATGTTGTTTTATTACCACGTACTGCATCTGATACGGACTTTTTTCTGTAGCTTGAATTTGCAGTCCAGGGATGTTAAGACCATGGCAGAAAACAGTACTCTTTCAATTATCTTTTTTGTGTCATGTAGGTGGTACTTACCCAGAAGGCTGATCACTGAATCTCTCATAAGGAAAATTTGATATTTTTAAAAAACTTTTTTCTTTTTTAGGTAAGTCCATTGGTTATTGAAAAAGAAAGCATTGTTTTGCACAGGCCAAAATCATGTTACGGTCATTCTGGCCTCATTCTTGGCATCTGAAGGAAAACTGATGTTTGACCATTAGGTATTTGGAGGTAACTTTAAATCATATATGCAGGTCCTTCATTTTATGTTATCCATCTTTCTTATCTTTTAGCTGAATCGTAATAACAAGAAATCTCCATTGCAAGATAAAGGAACAAATGTAAGGTTGTACATTGGAGAAAACCTTTTTAATAATATTATAGCTCTCCCCAGAAAATCTCTGCTTGGCATCTTTGTCAGGTGAGACTGCTATTTGAAGACCTACCTTAAGCTCATGCTGGTTAATGCTTTCCTCTTTTGGATGTAGTCTTGGAGGAAGGCTGTTAGGGAATGCCCCAGTGCTGTGCTGCATTCGGTCACCATACGCCTGTTGTCAATTGTGACTCCCAGGTAGCACAGTGCAGTGCATGGCTCCTGTATACCTCTTTTATTTTTCTTTTCAGTAACACACTATCCATTTTCACACAACTATTCACTCATTGTTCAAAACATTTCTAAGAGATGCATTTCTTGGGCAACTTGCATCAATGCTGAAAAATCCTCAAGCAAAGAACATTTCCCCCTCAACAACCCCAGTACTATAAAGAGAAAGTTTTGCAGCTTGTACCTAAGTTAAGGACCATAAGGTTTTACCAAGAGTAATAATGATGTTTCCTTAATACCAACGCTTTCTGAGTGGGAATGTTTTTTGTTATGGAAGGGAGGTTTTGGAGTCTTGTGCCCCTGCTACGCTGTACACTCTTGTCTTCCCTTGTGTCTGGCTATGTTGAAGCTTTGGGAAGATCTTTAGGCACAGCCTGCTCAGGTTTGGCTGGTACTGCATAAGCTGTTTGCTTCTGACTTGCTCAGGACGTTTATGATGTCGCTTACGTTTCATTTCTGTTGCAATTGTTTTTACTTCCTGTTTTAATTGTATTTTTTGAATCAACTCGGAATCCCTCCGCATTGCCCTTCTGTAGCCCCAAGCTATGTTTGCTGGTATTTACAGTAATGAGGGCTGTTAGAAATGGCATTATCTGTTGGGTATTTCAATCATGAAGTCCACAGTCAGAATTAAAAATACATGAGGTTCAAGGCTTTAGTTTTCAATCTTTGGCACATTGCTTATAGCCGCTATTCCTCCCAAGGATGCATCAGTGGGGAGGTTAGGATCCATCCTGCTTCGAGTTACAAATTACTTTTCCAGTCACATCTCTTGGGTAGATACTTCAGAGAGGCTTGAATCTGCTATAAGCGAAAAGTGAACAGAAGGGAAACCACGAGTATGTCAGCACCACCATCTTCTTTCCAGAATCCTGCGATAAATCAGATAACACTGTTCTGAGAAATGCTTGCTTACTAATTATCGAAATAACATTACCTTTTCTTTGTGTCTGTAATTAGCATTCCAACTTGAGTCTAGGGTTTGATGATAAATGAGCCCTGTATGCCATAGATTCATTAAGTGATGAAAAACTCAAGTCTGTGTTTGCTTACTCTCGTCCTTCGTAAAACAAAACCGAGCTGATGTCTAACTAGAAATGGTGTCAGAAATGATGTGGTCTAAAGGAGGAGGTTGTTTTTATTTTTATTTCTCCATTTCCTCAGTGGGTGGCTCACAGTACATGTAAACAATGCAATAAATAAATACTCTGATATGTCCAACCTTAGCTAAGATAACCATGGAAAATCCTTTTATGTGTTTCTAAATGAGAGGATAAAAATGCATCTCGTACAAACTGGTAGGAGAGTTATAGAGTGACTCTTCAAAAGCATGATCTGGAGCAACCTAGATTTCCAGATAGCGCACTCTGAAACTTAATAGCCTCGTAAAACAATTGATGAAAAATGTTAATGTAAAAATATCTTGTATCCATTTGAGATAACTGTCTTATAGAGAGAGCGAGCAGGCTGAAAAGCTAAGGCAAACTCTGTGCCGTGGTACAGAGGTTCTGTTTGTGGTGCCAGCTTGCAGAGTTTGAGACTCAGAACTCGATACGTGGGCATCTGAACAACACCATGTCTGAATGCAAGACTTTCTGAGCAGGATTTATGCTACGTATGTTATCTAGTTTGTTTAAAGATATGAGCTTGTTCTGAAGATGCTGGAGGTCTTTTGCAGACTGTTAGGAGAGATTCATAGAGTCTTCTCTAGATACCAACAGATGGAAAATTACAGATTTTGGCAGAAGTCTGATGTCTCAAGAAGAGAAAGAGAAACCAGTGAGCAGACTGTGGAAGGCTATTCCAGAGGGGGACATCAACAGATCAGGTAAACAGGACTTTAGAATATGTCCACTGCTACCTCCTAGCAACCAAAACTTTCATGAGGTTCAGTTGGCACAGATCCACTTGCTTGGAGGGCGTTTATGCGTGATTCATGCTAGATTCAGGTCACTGTGACCTCAGACAAAATTGAGACTTGAGAGATGATCCTTCGGCTCCCTGTTGCAGAATCCCCAGTTCCTTCACCTTTGTGCAAATCACCATGCCAGGATGCTGGTTGTGACATGACGAAATGCAGGCAGAGCCTTTTTAAATGGTCTGACATACCTTGCTTTCGGTTGGAAGTGTGATACTTGGTAACATTCCAGTAATTCTGAAGGATGACTTGGTCAATTGGTGGGTAAGGTAGAACCATAGATGACAAGCAGATTTATCACCTGCTTCAAAGTGCTCCCTACTTACAATTTATTCCCAGGAGAAGATCCTGTGGTATTGCCTTGTGCCTGCTGTAAGAGAAGACTTCCTTCCTGGTGCTTGTTAGATGCTATCTGGAAACTCCGTTCTATTACAGAATCACAGAATTGTTCTGCTACGGAACAAGCTGGCAGTTTTGTTAGAAATATTTAGCCATTCGTTTATTTACAAAGCCCTTTCCTTAAGGTGCTCTTTTATTCTTTATCTTCCCATCAGTTGTCCACAAAATGAAAAAAAACCCAAAACAGTTCCATCCCTTCCCCCCCAAAAAAGACCAAAAAAACGCACACAAAAAAAACCCCACTGGCCAGATAATTCTTAGCCTGCTTGGGAAGGGATACAATACCCTAACCTGTATTTCTCTGCTTATATTTACAGGTAAGTGTTAAGCAGGATGAACTTGCTCCTTGCTGAATGTGTTTACTTTGTGACTTCTGTATAAATAAAATACTTCTGTAAGGAGTCCCGTGTGCTTTGTCACAAGTTGGCAGAATTGGAGACAGTGGTGGTTCATGGACCTGCATTTAGTCTCGGCAATACCTTGAAAGCAAAGTTAGAGGTGCTGAGAACATGCATGCTCAAAAATGTAAGTGGCCTTTTAGGAGAAGTAGTTGAAGCCAGTTCTCAATAGCTGTGTATCTTTACCTGTAGGATAATTGGGCAAAGAGTTCACAGCTTTGCTAGGAGATCTTTTGGAACCACTGTTGTTATTTTTGCAAGTATTAAAATGCAAAATAAGAATTTGTTACAAAAATATGTCCATAGGTTGTGCTGAGCCATTCTCACTTCCCTGCAAACTGAATGCACCATGGTGTTCTAAAGCATTGTCCTTTCCTCTTTTTGGTGCCACTCCTGGTTATGTGGTATACTAGGAAAGGAAAATGAGGACTGGCAAATACTACCTACTCTACAGAAAACTCTGTACAAAAGTTTTCTATGGGGATGGCTAAGGGCTTTGAATGTAATGAAGAAGAAAATACTCAGCAGAGCTAATACTTGTGGGGAATAAATTCTTCACAGAAAGTTGAGAAATCTGCTGAGTGTCAGTGTTCCTCTGAAAATGGTAAAAGTAATTGTAAAAACTGAATGGCGTGGCATTTAATTATGTAAGGAACCAAAGGGGCTAAAAAAATAATAACCTGGTATATCAGAAAGCAATTTAAAATATAAGCTAGGGAAAATGGAATATTTCTGTCAAAATAAGATGAATTCCGCTACTGGCTGCATTGATTTTGTGGCTCATGTTTTTTGTTCCAAGCAGATCTGTAACTGTGGAGGGGAGAGGGGGGGAAAAAGGCATACTTCTTTTTCTGTTGACCTCCCAAGCCATCCCATTCCTCTTCTTAGCGAGAATGATGAGAAAGATTTGGATAAATATACAAACAGGACTTAAGAATGTGATTAGCTCTGTTGGTTGTTCAATCTCCAGTTGTCTGATTTAATTGTCTCTTTCAAAGGGATCATTTGAAGCAGAGCTCCATATGCTCTGTGAATGTCAGTAAACTAAGCTTGTTAGTGTACAGTGCAAAGGCCAAAGCTGAATTCTTGTGGGTGATCACAGCCTTTAATAAACAGTGCAACGAAGCTGAGAAGGAGTCGTTCCTTACACCCACTCGCTCTTAAGATGTTTCCCTTCAATTCAGAAATGAATATTCAGTTGCAAATTTATTATACGTCTTGTGTCTTTCAAAATATTCTTGGCACTGCATAGGAGTCTGTCTGCATAGGGGTAGGATGGTGTGGTTCTTTTTCCTTCCTACCTTATGTGTGGAGAATCTGGAGCCAAGAGGTAGCTGTTAGACTTTTAGGTTTGTCTGCTTATTTGTTTGGGATGGGTTTTCTTTTTTTGCATGGCAATGCTGTTTCCTGAGCTATGGACATTCTGCCCCATCATCTCAAGGCAAGGATGACGTGTTAGCATGTCACGAGAGGTCCAAACATTGGGTTGTTGGGCTCTTGACAGAAGATCTTGCTGTGAGGTGTTCTTAACTCTGCCAAACAGGAATAATTAGGGCTAAAGCTCGTTTTGGGGAGTGCCTGCTTGAAGATATTTTTTTGAGTGATTGGGGAATTTCTTTTAGGAGAGTGTCTGTCTTCCAGTAATTTTGCGAAACGAAATAATAGTTTAAAGGTTTTTCAAGGAAGTAGGGTTGTTTATTGATGTCATTTTCGATGGTGATTTTGTTTGAACAGTTTCAATCACCTCACAGTGTAAAGTAAGGGACTGAAATTTTGCAAGAGTGTAGGCTTAGGTTATTAAGAATAGCAGAAAGAAGGGCTGGCTGAAATGTGTTGCAGGAGAACTCCTTGTACTGAATGACTGGATGATAAAATGCCAGAGGAAATTGCTTGTAGATAACTGAAAGCAATGTGCATGGGAGGAGGAGGGGGTCACAATGTGGCGTGCGCCCTGATGAGCACTGTGCCAGGTGTTACTGCTCTGGAAGGAGGCTTTGTGGTTGTCCTGTGAAAACAGCAGCATAATGATTGGTAAAAAAGTGTCAGTATTCATTAGTAAAGGAACAGAAAACAAAACAGAAAGCATAGAAGTGTGATACTGCCCTGTCTTTAACACCATGTGCAGCTCTGGTCCTCGCTGTCTGCCATCTAGCCTCTCCTAGTCCACAAAATGTTGTAAAGAAGCAAAAAAAAAATAATCTGGAGTATGGAGTGACAAAGAGCTACCAGGAGTCCCTGGTCAAGTCCACTTGACGTGGAAGAGACTTGGAAAAATGATGAATGTCACAAAGAAGGGGATAGAGAATGAGTGTCTACTGTCCTTCCAAGGAGATGAGCATGAAATGAGTGTGTGAGAGATGTGAAGGGGAAAGTGTTTGTTCCTCAGGCAGGTCTGAGGCTGTCAAGCTTATACTACTATCCAGGATGCTACCTGAATTCAATAAGGAGAGGACAAGAAATGGTGGTGTGGCAGTAGGTGTAGGTTATGGATCTGAGGGAAAAGAGCTGAGTAGAGGCAGAGAGGAGACTGGCTACGTATTGGAGGAGTGACACCTGGCATGACAGAGGAGAAGAAAATTGATCTTGAAGTCAGTTTTGGTGAAGGGACTGGTTTAGGGAAAGAAGGAAAGAAGCGCAGGAGCTGTAGGAATGGGCAGACACCAAACACGCTTACAAGGTGGGAATTGAGGCAGGATTTTCAGAGTGACTGTGAGGTTCTGTTGTTGGCAAGTAATTCTCAAGCTCCTGTGAGGGTCCTGCTAGTGCACCTTCACCTCATGGGTGGCAGCTTATCACTGCCATAAATTTACTTTATTCCACTTGACTGTCCTGCACAAAGGCTGTATTAGACGGAAGAACCATTCCAGCTTCTAGACAATACAGTGTAATGAAATATCCTTTTTAAATGACACCACACTGATAACATAATAAGCCAACCTCTTTCAGATTAAGTGCCAGAATGAAAGTGTGCTTCTATAACTTCATTTTAGCCTTGTTTTATGTAAATGCAGTTTATGAGAAAACTGTAAACTGCATTTATCTTTTTCTCCTCCATCAAAACTTCTGTCCAGCTTGGTGTGTATGATGGTTATGCTGTGAAGATACATGAAACTATTTTAGACGGAGGCTGTGTTGGATCCCAAATTAATTTGCTGCTGTTATTTGAAGTTATGTAATGAAAGTTGTAAGGAATTGCAAGAAAAGGGTATTTTCTCCTGGAGGGCAGAAGCGGAGCCATGTCCAAGAGAACTGAATTGTAATCTAGCCAGTGACATAGAGCACCCCCTTGATGCGGTTGCTCGAGCCAGGCATCTCCTGGGTAGTCAGCAGTTACAGTCTCTTCTAGTGTGAGCACCCATTTGTTTTGTGTGAGTGGGCATCTGACCAGTAACTTCAGTCAAAACCACTTTAAACATATCAGTTATTGTGAAAGGCTAGATTATCTCAAGTGTTGGACCCTACATGTGATAAACTAATAAGTTTTGAAATTCGTAATCTATCTGTGCCATAGTGTCTCATCTGCAAGATGTGCCATTTCTTGAAGAGATTTTCTCTGGAAATAAATGTCATACAGTATTCCCAAAGCATTTCAAATATGCAGAAATGAGCGCATAAAATTAATTTTGTGTGCATGAAGAAACCTGTCCTTGAAGAGAATTTGAATTCTGAAGGCAACAAAATCATGAAGTTGGTCATTAAGAGAGAACTTCCAGCATGAGGGGAGAGACTGTGCTCTGATGTAGTTGTGATAAATAAAATAAAGTAATAGTACCTTGATAATACTTCTTGTACTGTCAACATTTTTGTTGCTAATTTTGCCAGTTACTATTACAGTCTTTGGTATTGCTTGTGTAATCCATGTACTCTGTTGTTGTTCTTATTTTTCTTAGCTTAAGGTGTCTTACTTTTCTGATCAAAAAATAATTAAATACTGTTTAATCATGACCAACCAATTTAGATAACAGGATGCTCTTGGTCACCCTTGTTGTAATGGAAATAATGACAAATATAGTGGAGAAAACTTTTGTGTTTCATTGATTTAAAGCTTTATTCATTTCATGGGAAGGTTATCAGCTGGTGTTATGGTGAGGTAGACAGGCGGCCACCAGGCAGGAGAAATCCCAAATAACCTTTTTGTGTGTATTCTCTCAGAGTCACATTTTAAATGCTATGATGATGATATATAAGAAATCTTGAGTTCACATTTTTAGCACTTCAGTTGGGTTCTTGGTGTCAAATTCTACAGAAGTCCACCCTGTTAAAATAAATATAGCTGTACTAGATGGATATGTGTTGATCATTTCACTTCTGTACTGGATATATGTATCTTTGGTTTTGATCTGTTTTAATATCTAAAATGTGGCGTGCAGCTGTATTGCTGTCCTTGGAAGCACGTGGCCTGTGCCAGGCACATTTAACTTAGCCCACCGAGCACGTGCATGGCCTTCCTTGGAGTCACTGCTCTTCATGGTGGTTGGGTGGGGCATCTTCATAAGCCAGACAAAGGTTCTCCTTGTCTTGACCACAGGTTGGGCCTCAGAGCAGTAGCGGAATTTTGGGAAGGGAATCATCATCTCGGAACACAATGTAGTCATAGCAGAGGCTGAAAGACCTCTGGGAAAAGGCTTCTTATGTCAACCTGTAGTCAAGGGGAGCTGAAGTGTTGCAGCAAAAATGCTACCCCTAAGCTGCTGCTGCAGCCTCGTGCCACAGGTAGCATAACTGGGACTGGTGTTTATGGCATTGCTCCCAGAGAAGCAGTGTGTCTTCCTACTTCTCCTTAAATCTGCTGTATGAAGGCTCCTGCAGGATTAATTCAGCCTTCCTGTAGAAATCTTCTTCTCATGTGGCAATCACTTGCAGGTAGGTGCAAACTTTGCATTTCTGAACTGTAATGTGACTGGGGAAAAATTCTTGGGTTTTGGGGTGTTGCCTAGAGTTTTACTGCCACCCTGCATTTTATCCCTGGAAAAATACCTAATTTAACTTTCAGTCTGAAGGTTTGATGATCAATATGTTACAAGCATAGTAAAGTTCAAGAAATTGCCTCCATTACTGTCTTGAGATGAGAAATTGATTTAGCTGCGTTCTCTTTCTGCTAATTCATCTGTACTTTACGTTCCCATAAAAGGTATTATGTGCTCCTTATTTTCCAGCAGTGTCATCAATCCTAATGAAGAGAGAAGAATGAAAATTTGTTGTGTGTATGAGATAGCTGATCTCTGACTTAGCTCTTAATTTGTAAATGTTGCTGTAGGCTTCAGTTCCGAGTTTCATACTGTGCTCCGGTTATATTCAAAAATCTAGGGGATGGGATGGGAGAAGAACTGAAGAATACGGCAAAGGAATATAAAATTAGATTGCTTTTTAATCAAAACCTCAAATAAATGAGACGCTGATTAAAATTTAATGAAAGGAATTAAAACCTCATTTGTGAACTTTATGTACTTTTGCAGTGTTTGGTCCTGCTTTAATTATATTGAGACTATTTTCAATATTTATCAGCTATCAGTTCACTCCCTCTGGCTCTAAAATACCTGAAGTTTGTTTTTTATCTATGGCATTGCATATGAGAGCTTTGTATCTATCTGCTAATTTGCCTGCCAACTACATATGGATACTGTAGTTATGATGATGAAGGTGATATAGTGCAAAAATCAGCCAAAACAAAAAAAGAAAAACAGAGTTTTTTTTCCTGGCCATTCCTGTGGTTCCTTTTCCGAATTTTCATTGGCCTGGGCTCTGTAGGAAACTGCAAGGGATGGCTTGTCTGCGGAATATTTTGGAATTTTTAGGTTTAATACTAGCATTTGTTGTTCCAGAGCGGATGGATAAATGAAAAAGAAAGCAAAAGTATATACTGTGACATTGGCCACTGCTCATGATATAGCAGTTCTTGTTTTAATGAAATTTAAACATCTTGGCAGGTTCTAAACTAGGGCAGAAAAAAACCCACTGAAGTGAAACTGAGATTTTCCCTGTGTCTCTGAATATTTTCTGTTACAAACACAAAGCAATGGCCTGCACCTGTCTAGAAGATTCAGTGTGCCTGTTACAGACCTAAAGGTGTTAAATACCAGAATAAAAACCAAGGTGGATAAAGCATTAAGTACATGTGGCCCTATTAAAACCCGTCTTGTTTCAACAAAGAGACAAATTAATGGTGTTTGCTGAGAAGCTGTCAGCAGATAGGATGCAAGCAGGTAACAAGTGGTTTGCTTTTGCTGATGTTTGTAGCATTTCAGCTCGCATATGTAGCAAGACATGGATGTGCGTGGATCTCGGTTACTGGAACTCAAGGCAAAAACTCACTTGGATCCAAGAAAATCCATCTTTCCCTGTGTGATGCTACCAGCATTTAGCATCGCTATTTTGGGCAGGTTAGGCTTTGTAAGGAGCTCTAGTGTCTCCTGTGAAACGTGTTTTGATGGAGCAAGTCGGTGTCTGGAATGTGCTGTGGACTTGTCTGTTTACTGGGGGCTTAGGGCAGGGGTGTCAAACTCAGGGCTCCTGCCGTTCTGCTCCTGCAGCGTAACACACATCACACGCTGCACACGTGACCAGCACTGGCAGAAGCGCAGGGGCAAGGAGCTTGGCCCTGCCGCTGGGTGCAAAGAAGGTGCTGGGCTGGATAAAACAAGGTGGAGGGACAGATTTGGCCCATGGGCTGTGAGTTTGGCACCCTTGGCTTTAGGGGATGGAGGACGCAGAGGTTGGCATTGGGCAGGGCAAGGGAGCCGCTTGGATTCATCTCCCTCACCTTGCTGATGGGCTAAGAGAGGGCAGTTGTCCTGTGCTGGACCTGGAGGGCGGATTCTTGCTGTATATAGTGGTGTCACGGTGCTTGAGACCTGTTACCAGAGATTTTTAAATAATAATTTAAACAAGAGAGTCTAGTGTGAAGGAGGGAGATGCTCGTCAAGGTCACAGAGGTTATCTGTGCCCTTCTTCCACAAGCAGTTGTTTATACTATTTCTTGTTATGTCTGGAATGACTTTCCAAAACTTGGTAGGGCTTGATGGGAGTGGAGAGTTTCCCATTGACTGAGCTGTAAAATACGCCTTAAGCCTCCAGATTTGTTTCACCTGGGGCCTTCCCTAAAAGCCATCTTGGCAGCAGCACCTACAAAACCAGATATGTTGTTTTCGTGTAAATAATGTAAGATGCCTTGTCTAGATATCTCTTCTGCACTGAGTGACAGCCTGATTGTATCTTCCACGCCTTTGACTTTCATTAATCCCTCCCTTCCTGGTTGTTGTACCTTCTCTTGTTTGTCTGACACTTGTCACGTAGGTTACAAGCTCTGGACCAGCAAATCTCTTCTCTGTGAGAACATCCAGTATGATCTTGGGTTCTGTCAAAGCAGCGGAAGGTGCTGCAAAATCTTTATGGTCTCTGCAGTAGAGGCATAGTCTTGTTTTATTCATTGCATCAACATAACCCATTCCTCATTTTGCAGTAGGCACCAAGCTGAGTGAGAAGAAAAGATGAATTTACTTGTATTTCAATCTGTAATTTGAAGGATCATGGATATATCAATCCCAGATTTGACAACGAAGCATTCTCTCACTGTTGATGTGGGAAAGAGGTTCTTTGTTGTTCTTTAAGGGAGTTGCAGTGCTGATAGATGTCCTCTGCAATAGTGACTTGAAGAACAGAGTAGCATGGAGATACTGTATTGAGCAGAAGTCAGTATCTAGTTGTGTTACAACAGGACGCTCGTTCTTGCAGGTCTGCTCATGGGTTAGGACAAGCTTGTGATATTTTATAAAGTGGTCATATTGGGGAGGAAAATTAATTTCCATTCTTTTACTTTATGTTTAGATACATCACTTTGAGATCACAGAATGAAAGCAGCATGAAATGTTATGGCAAAGACAGCACAGCAAGATACAGGAGTCTCACAAATCCTCAAAAATCAGGTAATGTTGAAGTTTAATATGTCCACTTTCTGTGAGGCTGACTTATTTCATGAAGCTCAAGAGTTTTCTGACTGTTTTCCAACTGTTTTTTCTGAGTCTCTGTGACTTTATGGATGGACTTCTCAAATGTGATTAGGTGTGTGTTAACTCTGTGTCCTGCAAAATAGTGAGGTTTATCCTGCAGGATGTATAATACAGGAGATCCTCACACATTTAAATCTTTCTTAAAGGCTTGTCTCTATTGTTCTGTACAAACAAAATGAACATTACCTTAATTTAAAAAAAAAAAGAAAAGCAGTAGCAGCAGCCGTGGTGGTCAGCTTTGCATGGCCATTGGATTTTATGTGGCTCCATTGCTAGGTACCAACATGAGGTATTTTAGAGGGACTGACTTTTCATGGAGTCCTGCAGCTGCATTTCCGAAAACTGAGTCTCTTTTGGGGGAGACACAAAGCTCAAAATAGCTGTTCCTTCCATACTAAAAGCTTACCCATATGCTATTTCCACATAGTACTACTTCTGCCTGTTTTTTTTTAATTGTTTATCTGTCTCAGGATGTTTCCTTCTTGCCTGTTTTTGCAAATTCCAGCATATGTTCTCTGACTGTTTCACAGCGTTTACTGTTACATAAAAAGGCAATCACATTACGAGTTTCAGAGCTTAAACACTGTAGATGCTGGGAAAAAATGGTTAAGTGCATTATAAGGATGCTTACCTTATAGTAAAACTGTGCTTATCATAGCTGTGGTCACAACAATAGCCAATGAATTGATGTTTGAGTGAAAGGCATAACAATTTCCCCTACACCTTCAAATCAACAGCAGTGACCAGAGACTGTAACATAGCCACATGTGGTAAGTGGGCACGGTCTAACCTCTTTGCCCTAAGATCTTCATGCCAAAGTCTTCTCATGCCTACAGAACTAGGGTCTTGCTGGGGAAAAACAAGTCACTTGGTTCAGTAATGGAAGTAAACTAAAATATGAAATTGAGGGTAATTTTGATAATAAGAGATGTTTATTTTCCAGGAAGCATTTGAGAGTATTGTCCTTGATGTAGTGGGACTCAGCAGAAGATACTACAGTTTATTTCATCCAAGCAGTCAGTAAATCCAGACTGGCTGAAGAATTTTCAAATCAAATTTCATAGATATCTTCAACCTTTCAAATGTGTATACTGCATTGATGAATATAAAAATATCATTGTGTTTTTAACACAGGTGATCAGCCCCTTTAATTAATCCTGTCTTCTGTAAGTTTTCTGGTTGCTTAGTCATGGAATATGTAGTTCAGACTTTAGTCAAGGTTTGTCTTTTATTTTTATTTTTCATCAGTATAGTGAGGAGATCATATAATTTTATATTTGCCATTTTTATGAAGTAATGTGATACCTGCTTCAGTCGCAGTTTTCGGAATCTTTCAAAGTACCTTGAAACTGTAATGCCGTTTCACTGAGAGCAGCGATAATCAGATTTGTTGAAGCAACCTTCTTCATTTCTTGTGGACTCGTATCTCCCTAAAACTAAATTGAGTTAATGGTTTTATTTATAAATCAGCTTCGTCTTCTTGAATAACCAGAATCCTTTTAGTTTTGGGAAGAAAAGTTTCCATTAAATTGCCAGAGCCTGAGAATGCGTTTTTTTCAAAAGGAGAAGAAAATGTTTCTGCTTGTTTGTCTTCCTTTCTCCTCTCGCTTTTCTAGAGACTTTCCTGTGATGATCAACTGTTGTTTTTGTTGCATTTGTGTTTTTTTTTAAAAAAAAAAACTTCTTTGAAGTGGAGAAATTGCACAGTTCCCCTCTTAATGCCATTCTTGCTTTCCCCTCCCCCAAGTCCAATGTGTTCTTTATTAAAATGAATTAGGACATTCTAGTCTCTCTTAAAAGTAGAAAAGGGAACGGCTTAAATGAGCAGCCACATGAGACTCAGCAGCCTTTACAACTGCACTGCAGAAGGAGCTCAGCTGCAAAGGGAATGATAATTTTTGGAGGATTTGTGCAACTGTTGAAGAATTACCAGCATTAATATTAAAAAGGAGCTAATCTGTTTTTCACCTTCCATTTTAAGAGCATATAGCTTTCTTACCATGCTTGCTATAAAATCAGTGTGCTAAATATTTTGCTTCCTTTCCAGCCTCTTTTCGTTATTGCAGTTATTTTATTTGCTTGTGTTCTCATATACAGAAGTGTACTTTTTATTGTTGGTTTTGCGTAACTTCTCCAGTCTTTTGGTTTTGTATGCAGATACGGGCATGGATTTGAAACCTCTGCCATTCAAAGAAAGCCAAAATAGAAGTGCAGTGGAAAGCATATAAGTAGTTGTATCCAGGATTGGGATGAAAAGGTTTTTAGCCCTTTAAGCATTTGTCCTTGAGATGTAAAATATCCTATATAAAATTATTGTTGGTCTGTGAAATCCATATTGCTACTTTGGTGTCTGTTCTAGCCAGAATAGCTGTGCTCCTAATACCTTTTCACCTTTGTTTTCAGGCTCTGCCTCTCTTTATTGCTATATCAGATGCCTTCAAGGTTTCTATAGATAATTTTTTTTTTAAAGGTAGTTTTTAGAGTTATCTTCTCACCTCTCTTTCCCCTCCTCTCTCTGCTAGTTCACCCAGCCATCTTGCTTGGCATTGAAAGTTACTAATTCTGTTTCATTACCGTGTTTCTTTTTTCACGTGCTTATTTCCTATGCTAAGAAACTGGAGTTGGGGCTTGAACTGTGGCTACACAAAGAGTTACAGAAGCAAACCTGGTGCCTGAACAGCCGGCAAGAGCACGAGGGTCTCTGAAATACACTACTTTTCCTACCCCAGTGCTGTGCTGCTCAGCCATCCAGCATCACCCATGATCATTGCATCTGAAAGGTGCAGGAACAGTACCAGCTTCACTCCTGAAAGCTGAGTTTGAGTAATGCAGGTGCGTCCATTCTTAGGTAGTGCTCTCTTCATTTTTAAAGCCACTCTCCTCAGTGGTTTCTTAGCAATGGTTGTATTGTCAGCAGTGCGCAGCTGCAAATCATGCCTGTCTGTGCTCTTACTTAAAGGCTGGGTTATAGTCAGCCCATGTGGCAGGAGCTGCTCATAGCATCAGTGTTAGCAGAATGGAGGCAGTCAGGGAAGAAGCTGCTGTATATTCCTGTGTCAGTCCTAAAGGAAATTGGACAGCAGGATGATGTTTATGATGGCTGTCTTGATTTAGGAATAGCTTAGTAGAAGATCTCACAGTTCTGAATAACAAAGCAGGCCAATAAAAACATTCTTATAAAAAAGGGTAAAAACTTAATAATATAAATTCTGTTTTGTTTATGTTGAAGCTAAGTGGGAGGGGAATTGAAAGGAAGGAAGAGAACCGAGAACTTCCGGGTTTGGATTTTGCCTTATCTACCAATAAAAATTAAGTTTAGATTATAATAGCAAAAAGACAGCCAACTGAGAAAGTCCTATCTCAGCCTTTATGACTGAAAGGCAGTAAGGCCTGATTAACACCCATCTGCCGTGTTGGGAGAACACATAGTCATTTCTGTAAGCAGGCATGCCTTAAGTGTTAAAAAACAGCTTAGGCTGCTAAGAATGGTGGTTAAACTTGCTTTAACTGAGATGTTGCCATCCTGGAGGGAGAGACACCAGGAGGGATTGTGCTCCAGCAAATGAGCATCTGCTGGTACTGTTGCTTCCAAGTAGCTGCAGGTGTTCTGTGCTGCAGAAGCTGGTTGAACACACAGGTCTTTCTTGCACTTGCCATCTTATCCAGTCTTCTTTTTTTCAGGCTAACTAGTAATTAATTTTTAAAAGTGTGCAGATTTTTGCTTAAAATTACAGCTGAAAAACTTGAAATATATTGACCAACCCTAGGATCCAATTCCCATTTTGATGCACAGCCATGCAAACTACTGAGAAGGCTTAGATCAGTACTGTGTAGCTTTACAGCCTGTTAATGTCTGCTTCCTTCAGTATCTGCTCTCCTACACTCTTTTGTCATCCCTCTTCACTAACTCAGTACTGGTACTAGCTAGCATTCAGGCCTGGGTTTGCAGCCCACACCCAGCCCAACTTTCTAGTACTTTATTTGGAGTGGATGTCTTGCTCTTGAAATTCATGTTGATTCAGGCAGTTCCATAGTGTGACTGTGGCTTGAGTTGTTATTTACTGGACTTGAAAAATTCTGCCATTTTGCAGGTTCTTTGGTGTGTGATGGAGCTGGGAGTGGGCTTTTTATATGTTATAACTACCATCTCCTTGATATTTGACTGCCTGTCTTCTCTAAGTTCTTCTGACTCTCCAACAATGCAGCTTATGAAGGAGGAAAACCGGATCACCTTTACTGAAGGTTGATAACATTGGAATATTCTTCTGTTTCGTGTTTACCAGAATTAAGATATGGCATGTTTCCAGGAGAGACTGTTACTTGTATTGCCTTACAGTTGCTTGTGTTTGCAGAGGGAGGCAGTTGGTGTGTGTAAAGGCATTTCAGCTAACTTGGCATGTCCCTGGCTTACAGTCTGGAGGATGGAGCTGTGCAAGTTGCAAGGGACCACACTGAAATGATGAAAAAAGAGCTGGAGCGAAACCTTGTCTCTGTTGAAATCAATTGAACTCCCATTAGTATGAGTCCAGATTCCATCCATAAACTTAAGTAGGGTATTTCTCTTTCTAGGCAGTCTGCAGAAATGTTTCTGTTCTTCTACATTCGTTTTCATGTTTCTCTGTAATGATTGCGTAACTGGGATATATCTGTAATGTCAGAAATGTAATAGGTTAAATAGCACAAATGACTCTTGGGAAGAGAACAAATGTAGAACTGCAGAACCATTGTTGCTTTAAAACTCCTGCTGCTTTTAGTTGTTCGATTTAACCATTTAGTAGTTAGAGTTTTGATAAATTGAAGTGGTGGTTGTTTAGAAACACTAAACAAAAAGGAGAAGCAGCACCCTTTTTTCTTCCTATCATTAAAAGAAATAAAAAACATTCACTACATTGCCAGTGGCTCCTCAGTTGTCCAGAAACTTTGCTGCCCCTAAAGTGTTAATGACAATGCGTACAGCACTGAAATACTCTGTTAAATTTTAATCTGACAAGAAATGTATACTGTTAGCATTTTGTTAAAGCTGATTGCATATGCTCAACGCATACAGCATCAAGCCCTTGGATTTAAGCCTGTTCAAGTACAAAAAAATCTGGTATCTAAGGGGCTGGTTTATTACCAATTGTGCTTTTATCAATGGGCCTGTTTCTCTTATTTCTCCGTTACCTGAATGTAGAATGATAATGCCTTTTAAACATTTGCACTTTTCTCCCTGCAGTTCAGTGATGCTTTTGAAATGAATGTCTTCACCTCTTTTTTTTTTTTCATTTTTCTTTATGGGGAGTTGGTGTTAGAAAACAATACAAATCTTTTCAAATGTAAGTCTCATAGTGACTGAGCTTTCCAGTCTTTTTGTGACTTAACTGGTATTTTAATGTAATACTCCATTATATTTTTTTTCAGATTTTACAAATGTATCTGTGTAACTGTGATGATAACTGTGTAACCTACCTAACAGGCAGCAGTATGTCTCACCTCCCAAACTAGAGGTGAGTTGAGGGTGCTGGAGCTGCTGGAGAGGAAATTTCTATGAGAGGGGAAGAGATGTTTGTCTAATGCCTGCATGTCTGCTCATGCCTCGGATGCAAAATCTTCTTGACTGTTTTCTAGTACCCTGAGAGCTGTGACAGGTAACTGCCAGGTGAAAAGGTGCAGTAAGTGGACTTCAGTGCATGCCCAGGGGCTAACACTTTCTCTGCTGACCACAAAACTGGCTGTGGCTGCTGGTACAGGCAGCAGCACCTGCCACAGTGGTGCTTCTGCCAGCCGGAAGAGTAGGAGGTTGGGGCCTGGCTGACCGCTTGGTTAATTTTTATTGAAATAATGCTGTTTTCTGCCTTAAGAATAAGGATTCTTACTGTCCTTACTCCTGAAATTCTTGCAGTCTTTTAATTGTCTCCTGGAGACACTTATTCTCACTCTCTGATTTGTATTACTATTCTTTGTTGTCATTTGACTAACACTTGTTCCTCCAGACTTTAAAAAGGGCCAAACCCAAGGAACTTGGAGTAAATTTTAACACTGTTAATAGGTGAAATAGGACATAGCTTCTATACAGACAGATCCAGTAATGCCCTGTTTTATGGCAAGATGTGTTCAGATCATCTCGGCTGAGCTTTCTTAACTTGGCAAGCATGAGAGAAAATGCATATTCCTGTGTAGGATCTTTCTCTTCCTCTAGAAGTTGATGGCCTTTCAGTGCAAATTATTGCAGAGTGTTTATTTTCACACCGTTTGAATGTTTTGTGGAGGCTTTGTTTAGTTTCCCTCCATAATTTTTAGTAGGAAGTCTTTGAAGTTGGGTCGTGGCTGAAAAATCTTGTTGGCAGCCTGACTGTTCCTTGTTGACTCCTATCTTTTTTTCAGTTGTGCGTCTATAAAAATCTGGAAGGGAGTATGTTCAGAGAAACTATGAAGCAATGTGTATTTCTGGAAAGGGGAAATAAGCTTGCAATTATTCTCAGCCATTATTTGTCACGTGAAGATGTTACATGCTAATGGCTGCAGATGGTTTACACAAAAACTGTACACACTGAAAGCCCTGTTCATTGGGAGCATTGGTTTTCTCTCATACATTATGCTGGAAAAGAAAAGTTTTTTTGTGCCTGCAGCTATGCATTACCCTTATTTACTGTTGCTAGCACAGAACTCATTAATATACATCTAGCAATGGTTAAAATTTTCTCCATCAGTGACTTCACATTTATCCATCTAGATCAAGGATTCTACTAAGCTTAAAAAGGTAAGGACATCAGTATGCAGGAGTCTTTGGAAAGCATTATGTTTAGAGGCAGATGTTAAGGAGGCAGGGTTAAGGTTGTGGTCTAATATTTTTCTGCTCTTGTTAAAGTTCAGATTCAACTTTTTTTTTAAAAGATATTTGTGTTGACATAAGCATATTGTACCTCTGTGCATGTGTGTGGTTGTAGACAGTGATTGCATCATACTGTGGAATAGTAAAACAACCCTATAATGAGCCTGGGTATTTTTGTTTTTTCATCAAAAATGGTACAGGCATCTGTAAAGCGTTGCTTTGAATTACAGTTCATACAGTAAAAATGATAAAACGTTTCATTTGGTATAAATTAGTCTATTAACATAATGCAAACTGAAAGAGGAAAAAGAGAGAGGGTAGAACAGAAATTGAAGTTTGGTGTGCCTGATGTAAGGTGAGTGATCAGAAAACATTTTCATGGACTGGTTTGGTCTTAGCATTAATCAGATTTTACATAGATGGAGTAAACAAGCGTACATGCAGTTGGGTAACTATGCTCATCATTTTTTTATTGTCACAGCAACAAGCATTAATGCTGCATCTTATTTTTCAGTGATACTCTATTTTCATATTGCCTGTAAACACCTCCTGTAGGTACCCTGAAAGTTAGGAGAAGCTGTGGAAGGGTCTGTGCAAATCCTAGATTGCAGATAATTTTTCTGTATGTCCTTTTAGATGCTGATATCTAAGTGCGTTCAGCTTTCTTCACAGCCACGGGTTTCTTTTACCTGCCTTTTCAGGCCTTTGTGGAAGCACCTGTGGTGTCAGCAGAACTTGATTTTAGGTTATAAAATGGGCGTGTTACTTCTGAAAATAAGGCTGTAACACCAGGAAGGTGACTTGGCTTAACAGTTAACTGTCTGGCTAAAACATGTCACGAGAGAGTAGTATGTGGCCAGCTATAACTGCTTTCAAAGTTCATCTTCTTCAGGGCGCAAACGCCCGGTTTTGAAGAATAAACCTTTAATGGTGTGGCAGAATGATTTTATCAGAGCACTAGAGAAGAGGCAGGATAATGGGATGAGATGAAGTAATCTTACTGCTTTGGAATGGCCCAGCTGCTACAGTTTTGCATCTGATTATGTATTTCAAACTAGAAGACTTCACAGTTTCCTTTGAGGCAGTAGCAAGAACAGTTTATGTAGACAGCCAGCACTCACCTTGTCTTTCTCTTACTCTGCAGGTGCCTGGCACACTGAACCAATCGATCTGTGCAGAATTTGTGCTGTGGTACATTTATTGAAGATGTGAAGGGACATCAAGTCCAAGATTGGAATTACTGACAGACTGGAGGAAATCTTAGTCCTTGTGATGCACATGAACATGCTGGATTCTAAGTAATTCTAGCTTTTCTCCTCCCCTCCCTTTCCCTCACTCAGCTATCTCAGGGTTCATAGAGATTTCAATGGTTCGCGTGCCTGTAAGTTTGGAACAGAAGTGACCAAAAATGGGGGACCAGCAATTGTATAAAACTAACCATACTGCCAACAGCAATGAGAACTTGTACTACCAACAACACCAAATGAACTCCCTTCCATCTCTAAATCATAGCTATGGGACATCTGTTATGGATGCTCCCCAAGCATCCCCTCTCTCCCCCCAGTTTCCCCAAGATTCAAGAGACAATATAGCTTTGCCTGTAGGTTCAAAAAGTCTTGGGTCAATGGATACATCTAGATCAACCAGTTGGACACATTCTGGCTCAGGAAACCATGTCCCAGCAAGGAACAATTTGAGCAATCAAAGTGTAATGTGGAGCCCCCTCGGGCAGGGGGAATCTCATGATGGATATCAATATCCTTACTCTCAACCCAGTGAAAATCGATCGCAAAAAATTACCAGTGGGGTCCTGCATAAATTGGACTCCTTTACACAAGTATTTGCTAGCCAAAATCTGAGAATTCAAGTCAACAACATGGCTCAGGTTTTGCACACGGAGTCTTCGATGGTGGATAATTCCGGTGACAGTGCGCTCAGGCAGCTGCTGTCCCAGAAGCCAGCGGTTGAGCAACAGCCTGTAACATCCAGTGTACAGAGATATCAACCAGTGCCACAGCAAACACACCAGAATTTTGCAGGCACACAGCAAAAGCAACAAATGCAAGTGATGCAGCACCAACAGTTGTACTACGAGTACCAGCAGCACTTATCGCAAATGCAGATGCACTCGGCCTTTCAGCAAGGACAGGCACACCTTCAACAAATGCAGTCCCAGCAGCTCTTGCCGCAACCTGTGCAGCACTTGCAGCAGACTCAATACTACGCTCAGCCGCAGCAGGGGCATCAGCGACTCTCAATACAGGAGATACAACAGCAGCAGCAACAGCCAACTCGGCAGCAGCAGCAGCGCCAGTGTCCAATGCAGCTAGCTCAGTATTACCAAACACAACCTGTCATGCAGCAGTTGCAGCAACAGCAGCAACAGATGCAATTGTCGCTTCCTCCATATCACAGGGAACCCGATCCAAAGACTATACTTGAGCCTCACCAGTACCCTCAGGATCCAAGTCATCCTGTGCAGCTTATCCAGTTGGGAGCAATGCCTCAGTATTGCTACCAAGATCCCCCTGACCAGTACAGGCATTTGTACCCACAGAGTTTACTGCAGCAGCAGCAAGATCAGCAGAAGCAATACCCAAGTGAGAGCAGAGCACCATCCCTGAACTCCCACGTTGGCCTCACTCCACCAGAGACCACAGAGGATTCCACGCGGCAGGAGGTTAATTCTGTAGGTAATACTGTCCCTCATCGAACTCTTTTGCCACCTTCAGGAGTTCATCTGAACAACAAAAGCTCCCAACAAGACTCTCCCAGCACCACGTGGCCTCAGGTAAGTAAGACTTTAGATCCTTGCTCAACCAAACATGTTTTGCAGAAGAGCAGGGGGGTGTGGAAACAGAACAGTTGCAGGAGAGCTGGAAGTTTAGAATGTGAGTGGTGGTCATCAATGGGATGTTTTGGGGAACTGCATTAACAGATGACTTCTGTCTACATCACTGGGTTGGCTTCAGGCCGGGTTGGGGACAGCACAAAGCTACGGCTGCTGCAGGGCTGCTGCTTCCCTCGGGAGAAACTTTGGAAAGTTCTGCCTCAGTTTTGGGTGAGGAAGGACCCAGTTACAACAAAGTGCTCTGGCTAATTTTTCAACACCTGAGGGCTTCATTGTGCAGGAAGAGTTTCTCAACTCCTGGTTTCCAAAAGTAATACTTCTGGGTAGGTTTCGAACAGCAGGTGAGCAGAAGAAAACTTGAAGCAGCCATGCTCACAGAGGCACTGATTTGGTAGAGAAGTATAAGGCTCTCAACTTGGAGGCTTTTAATTAATAAAATCATATGCAAAATGTAGACATAATGCTGTAAGGACCTTCATTTATGAATTAATATTTCCTGAAAAATTACTTTCTCTTTTTTTTCCTCTTTCCCACCTTTCTCCTCCTTTGATAGCAGGTGCAACTGTCAGATAGACTGCAGCCACTCTCCCCAGAACAAAGGTATATTTAAAAGATTTTTGTCTTTTTAATTTAAATATGAGGAATACAAAGGAATGCTGCAGTTTAGAGGGAAGGGAGTGCACTCTGGGTAGGTAATAGATGTTGCTCTTCTAGAAATAGCTTTAGTTTTGTGTTTTGCAAATTTAAGTTTGTGTGATTTCCACCCTCCCCTCAGCAATAAAATCAAATAAATTATTTGTCTTTCAAAAATAAAAAGGAAGATAGAAAAAAGAGGGAACCAACAAAAGAAGCAAAAGCATGGAAGCGTTTTGCTCTGTGTTGCATTTACAAGAGAATGAACAATGTATGGTTTGGACTTGTATCTTTAGCAGCACGGATCTTCTGTTTTCCTTAAGGTGTCACCTCTGAAGAGATGAGGTGTCCTCCAGCATGGTGTCTATCATAAGGAGGGGCATTGTGTTCAAGTACTTGTTAAGTGCCGTCACAAGTGGAGCAATGTAGGTCTATCATGATAGATCTCATGGGTGCTCAGACTTTTCTATACAGAGGTCCTCCTTTTCATGAGTGCGTACTACTCGAATCTTTCCTTCTCCCCATCTTGGGAGCAGCTGACCTCGGTTATTGCCCACGTATTCCACAGCGCTCACCCTGTGCTTACTTGTGGCTTCGTAACCATTTAGCTGTAACATTTTGTTGACTTTCTTGACTAAAAATCTTCCTCTGTAATAAAGGGAACATGCCAAACTAATGTCTTTTCTTCTGTTCCACACTAAAAAAAACTGAAAATAAAAATAGTGGCCAGAACAGAGAAGCATTTCCTGAGAGAGCTGATGGGAAGAACAAGCTAATGTGTTCAGTATGCTTGAAGGAGTTTAAGAGTTTGCCTGCTCTAAATGGTCACATGAGGTCACACGGAGGAGTAAGAGCATCTCCTAACTTCAAACAGGTAGCAGTTCATTTTACTTCAGTATTTGGCACTCTTTTCCATGTTGATGTTTGCTTGCTTTGCCATGCTTTGCTTTGCTGTCAAAGCCTGTTCTTCTCAGCGCTGTTTTGTTATGTCACACCCTTCCTAAGTAGAAATGCACATAACTGCTAGTTTGTAGGCCAGAAGTCTTGCTTTAAATTCAGAGGCAGTGGTGGAGGACATAACAGCATTTGTCCCTCTCTGTTTCTCTGCACGTTACAAAAACACCCTACAAAGTCATGTCAGGAACGTCTAAATTTTTCCCCCCCCTTATGTTTGTTTATTATATTAGAAATATCAGGAACATCAAGTCTTCCTTATTTTCATTTGGACTCCTTGGATGACTAAGGGATATTTATTGGAAGCCTTCCCAGGCTTTAAATGAAGGAGCAGGATTGTTTAATCCTTGACGGCTTTCTTCTCCCGAGTGTTTTAGTTCTATAGGTATCAACAAATACCAAACCAAAAATGTGGGTTTGAATTGTTCTGCATAAAAATAACTTGTCCTATTAGCCACTCTTTCTCTGTCCCGAGATTTTAGAAGTTCTGTTCTAATGGGGAGTAGCACAGGAAGGCAAAGAGCTACCAGAGTTACACCATCTGTGTCTTTGGTTTTAGGTGAGTGATGGGGAATTCTGTCTTTATAGTGATAAAAAAGAGCTCATGTTTATCTCCTCTCCTGCAAGTTATCTTGTAAAGATGCTTAATGTGGTTATTTATCACTGAGACTGAATGACTCCTATGTAGGAGTCATAAGTAACCTGCCAACTTCATTCAAGGCAAATACAGAGTCCAAGAAGCAGCGCTGTGTTGTGGTTTGTAACCCTGGCCACTTCTTTTCAGCCACGGTGCATACATTGCGTAGCATATCGATCCAGAAGTAGCCCTCCCTCACTCGGGCTGAAAGCCTTTAATTGTCTGTACAGGATGAAGGAGAGAAAGCACCACAGCAGCCGCTGCCTAAAGAGGTGGATAGCCTTGCGCCCATCGTCATGCCAGTGTCTGTCCCTGTAAAGCTTCTGTCGCCCGAGCCCAGCACGCAGCCCTCTGCCAGCACTGCTACAGTCAAAGACAAGCCTGCCAACTCTGTGTCAGATGACGAGATGCCCGTTCTCGTGAAGATGACTTACTCTCCACCGTGCAGTCCAAAAGTGGCCAACCCCTGCTCATCCTCTGTGAGTGCTGCGTTTCTTGCCACTAACTGTGCTGTGCTTGTTAAATCCCTTTGCTTATAGTGCTGCTACTTTCTAAAATGTCCATATTTTAGAATGTTTTCTGGAATCTTAATGATGCCTAATAAACCAAAAAGGCCTGTGGCATCCTAGCGTTTCTTCCTCTGTCCTTTGAAAATATTAATTTTCCCTTTTCTAGGGAATCAAGACCTCTGATGAAAATAAATAATTTGAAATTGGAGTTTAATGTTCTTTTATCCCACTAGAACAAAGGGGTTTAGTTTCTTTTTCACTGTTTTTGTTTTTTTTTCCTTTTCAGGATGCTTTGATTTTATGTTATTGCTTAAATTCAGCAGTTTTATTTCATCCTGTTTTTTTCTAAAGTCACATATATGTGCTTCTCGTTTCAGCCATTAATAAGAGGGCACTGTGCAGTGCTTACAGTGTTTGGTCTAAGCCAATATGAAGCTTACCGACTCAGAGTTTTGCAGTGAAGTAATTTTTCCTTTTCTCTCTGCATGGATCAGATCTGAGGGTTAATCACTGGGAATTCTGTTGTAGGAAAAACAGTTATTCTCACTGCTTTCATTTTACTTATACAACAGAAATTGTCAGGCAGCACAAGGAATTGAGCACTTGCACGAGATGTGAGAATGCTATTTCTTGTTTTCCTGCAAGAATTCTGGAGCAAGCAGTATTAATTATTTCACATTCCAGTGTAGGAATAAATGCTCCTTATTCCTTTAACCCATGCTTGCAGACTATGCCATGAGAAAGAGATTACTGGGGCATAACCACTACATGGTATTACATGTATATTACAGAGAAATGCTCTCGTGAATTTTTTTTGGGTTCACCTCGTGAGTCTGATGGCCAGATGTGGAGACAGTATGTACCAGTGTGGATGACTCCTTATGATATATGTGTATTTATTTTCCCCACTCCTGACCCTTCACTCAGGCGTGTATACTAATTTTAAATACATGCAAAATCTGTTACTTGTTTCCTTTCAGACAGAGGTTTTACACTTAATCTGCCACTCTGCTGTGCAAGCCAACATATCGCAATACTTAGTTTGTAACTCAGCAGTAAAATTTTTCTTTTCTATTTCTAGTTTCTGGAGAGAAAAGGGACAGTCTTTTCTGAATCCTTGAGCTCTGAGTGGGAGATCTTCTCTAGAGACATCAGAGTAGGTGGCTTGGGCTTGTGTATTTCTGCAACGTATATAAAGTGACTGTGATTAAATCTGCCAGTGTTTGGCTAAATGCGCATTCATTCACTCAAAATTATGCTTGCAGTCTTTGTCATTGCCCAAGCAAACTAAGCTCACACGTTTTTCTCTCTGGATCCTACTTTTTATGTAAGCAGTTGCATTGGAAATGTTCAAAGATTAGAGTTTCCTCTGCTTCTGTAAGAGATGGTGCCGTTGGAGATTTAACTGGAGCTTTGTGTTGCGCTTATTTATACTATGCTTTGAGCTGTCCAGAAAAGCTCCTGTAAGCTCACAGAATCAGTAAAATCAAACAGCAGAAGGAAACCAAACGTTCAGCAAGGCTGCAGGACCATGAGGTGGACCTAGCGGTCAAGTGAGGTCTCTCAGGATCTGCACTGAGTGGACCTATTGAGGTAGGGGCAGCAGGGCCCACAAGGGTGCAGTCAGACTTGGATAATTGGTATCCTGGAACTCAGAAGAGTATTGGGATGATTCTGCATTGAGAGCCCGTGGACATCAGGAGCTTCTTTAATATTCAGTGTGGTGTTTTTTTGAAAGTAGCATTGGCGTAACCACACAGGCTAAGGTAGGTGCTGTAGGTGAGGCAGCGTAGGAGGCAGTTGTTGGATAGGACTTATAACATGTTGTCTTGGTTAGTTTGTTTTTGCTAGCGAGAAATGAGTACCAACTCTTCCATATTTCAAGAGCAGACCAAAATGAGCCCTTAATCAAAGACTTGGATGTCGCCTTCTGGATTTTTTGGGGGGGTTGGTTGTTTTCTTTTTTTCATTGATTTTAGGAGGGGTTCCCCTTTTCTGCTTTTTGAACACTAAATGTTTTCTATCCTGAGGGACTGTCTGTGATTGCAGGTAACCCTCACCCTTTTACTGTTCATGTCCATTATCAACAAAATTCTCTGTAATCTACATTCTTCTCCTGCAAAAGCAAAACTTTTCCAAAACACTTTTTTTTTTTTTTTTGAGAGGAAGAAATGTCAGCGGCTGTTGGAGAGGATACAACCATGATCTAATAGGACAGGACCTCTGTAATCAAAAGCATTTCCACAAGCTGGAACATATTAGCAAAAGGGATGAAGGGTGACAGTGCCAATGCTCCTTTACCATGATTTTTATTGGGTGAATGTGATTCTCAAGAACCACCCATGGTGTAAAGATGTGTGTTGTCTAAACATATGTTGTGGTAATTTACTTTTATGTAGTAGTATTTACCCGATGATGAAGAGATTATGGTGTAACCCTATCTGTCAAAACCTTTCTTCTGCTTTCCAAGTTTATTCTAAAGAAGATCTACAGTCTGAACACCTGAGAGCAGTATATTTAATACTGTGTTCATCTACCAGCTTCTGTGTCTTGTTAAAGCGCAACCTGAGAACATATTTCTTCCCTCTCCCCCCCCCCCCCCAGAAGTCCAGATTTTAAGTTTGCACAAATCCTGTGCCATCTGCTTCTGTGGACTCTAGGGATTTATTGTTAACTTATTTTTAACATTCAAATTTTAGAATTCTAGACTTGTTAGTGTGTGAGTTTCTCAAATGGTCATCTTTCCTCCAAGGAAAGAGGAGAGAGTTAAGTTCAAGATTTGTTGCAGCTGGACTGTACTCAAGCTGATGGGAATGTAGTGATAAGAGGCAAAGAATTTGAATTTATTACTTTTTTCTTCCTTTCCTGTTGCTGAGTACTGCAGTAATTTGCTTGAGCTCATGTGTCCTTCCTACTCAAACAAAATAAATGCATTGGAAAACATCTCATATAAAGTTTCTAATAAACTCTGGCTGAGTAATGCAGGAACTCCCAACAACAAGTGTGTGTTCAGTGCAAATAGAAGTGACCAGGGTGTTTGGGTGGAGCTGAAGAAGGGTGTGGGAGACTCATGGCCTAGGAGAGCTATTCTCTACACCTTCAAAAGCTGGCAGTAGCCTCTCCATGTCTGAGCCTGTGGCTCAGGCCTGCCTTGACCCAGAGGAATTACTGAGGGAGATGAGGGTTATTTGTCCTGGCTTTCCTCTCACCCCTGAAATTTCTGTGTAGGACCAGGCTCTCCACTGACCACACTTATTATGATCATACTTCAATAACTGCCTGGTGGTAACAACTTTCCTGTGGCTGTTGCCCTAAGCTGTAAGCAATTGTGCACAAACCACATTTAAGCATGCCTAAATACTAAAGTTATGTGTTTTCATTCAGGAAATTAGCAAAAAACCTCATCAAAGTGCTGTAAAATTGGAAGATAACTTCAAACCATTGCAGGACAAGAAGAAGTACCGACATAGACCCGAACCTCTCTTCATACCTCCTCCTTCCTTCAACTTCAGCATGTCCCACTCTGGTGCTATGCTGTACCAGAGTCAGCTTCGCTCTCCCCGTGTCCTTGGAGATCATCTGCTAGACCGGACCCATGAACTCCCCCCTTACACTCCGCCGCCAATGCTCAGTCCAGTTCGGCAAGGGTCTGGGCTCTTCAGCAGTGTTATCACGTCATCTCATAGCACCTCGCATACTCAGCTGCCGCTTACTCCGCTGACACCTACTCCACGGGTGCTCCTGTGCCGGTCTAGTAAGTGTTACGTTTACAGAGTGGCAGTACATAGCAAATACCACTGTCCTCTCTTCTGGCGTTACTGTATTGATGGTTTTTGCATGTGCTCACTTGCATAGCTGGCCTTGTTACTTCCTAGGAAAAGTTCATCTTTTTATCAGTTTGTCAGAATTTTTGCCTTGGGTTTTGTAAAGGTGGTAGTAAAGCATAAAGTGAATAGAGGAATCTAACCAACAAGTAAGACAGTCATCTTGCAATGTGGTCTGCCTCAGGAAAGGACCAGCGTGCCTCTTGTTATATCAGGGTCTTCTAAAGTGGAGGGAAAAGACCTGGGGTTCATTTTAAGTCTATGTTCAGCCCTTCACAAGAAAAGGTGTGTAATCATACATGATCAGGGCAATAGAAACCTCTGCAAGTTAGGACATTTCTGTTACCTATAACCATTTAGACTGTTTCTATCCAATTCAGAGGTGTCAAACTCATAGCTCCGGCCGTTCTTCTGCTCTTGCAGCGTAACACACGTCACACGCTGCACACATGACCAGCGCTGGCAGGAGCAGAGGGGCAAGAGCTCGGTGCTGCTGCCGGGTACAAACAAGATGCTAAGCTGGATAAAACAAGGTGGAGGGACGGATTCAGTCCCCGGGCTGTGAATTTGACACCCCTGGTCTAAATACTGTTAAAGAGTAATTTTTCCTTAATTAGACTGGAGTGATCTTAATGTTAATAGGGAGGTGGCAATGCAGCCCAGGAGGTGAAGTATCAGCAGCAATAAAGTTGTTACCAAAAGACCATTTTTAACTCAAACTCTGATCTCTGTTTCAGATAGTATTGATGGAAGTGTCATTCCAGTGACGCCTGGGCCCGGAGAACAGACTATTGAACCGTAAGAAAAACAATATTGTTCTTGTCACTGCTTTTATAGACTAGCCCCCACCTAGAGGTTGTGGACTGAACTGTGTTGAGCTGGGCAGGCTGTATTCAACTGCCTGAAATCATGTTGGGCTGCATGCTTTTCACATTGCTTCGGATGGTGGCTGAGACATTGGATGCAAAGTGGCTGTGGGAAATGCAGATGTTGTGGCTCAAAAATGCTAGGAGAGTCTTGGTGGGAATGTGAAACAATGGTTAGTGATGGCTGAGAAGAGGGTTGTGGGGAAAGCATAGGCAGATCGAGTACTCTTGCTTTTATATATATGCATATAAACTATGGAGCTTTGGAGAGATGTTAGATGGTACATTCCCCAGACTGCAAACGGGATTGTCCCACTGCTGTAATGTCTCTTTCTACCAAAGAGTGATGTTCTCTATGGAACAGAATGCTGTTGTTTCCAGGATCCAGCCTCTTTGCTAGACAGCACACAGATAGACTTGCTTGGGCTGTCTTTAAGGTACAATGTCTCAGCATAGTTTAAACCGCATGTTGACATTTTTGTTTCCCCCCAAGAGATCAGTTCTCTCTAATATTCAAAATACTCATCACACTGAGAGTAAAGCATTGCGTAAAGCATTCTGATGCAATTTCCTGCCACTCCAGTATAATAAAAGTTTGTTGGAAGCCAAGTGAACACTAATGTGACTTCTGTTTTTTCTGCACATTGTGTAGTCGAATACTTATTTATTTATTCGTCTTTATAGACGAATCAACATTGGGTCCAGGTTCCAGGCTGATATACCTGAGCTGCAGGACAGATTGCTAATGGAGAAAGATGTGCACAAAGCTACTTTGGTTTGGAAACCATGGCCAGAACTGGAGAACAAAGTCTTCCAACAAAGAGGTACAATGACTTGCTGGTTTAGAAGTTCATACATCAGCCTGTGCCTGTTGAAGAAATTTACACTCGTTTTTCATATGTATACTGTACAAAACATTGAAGAGAGTGTTAATTACTGAGAATGCAGAGCAAGAGATCAGAACTGCATGTTGCAGGCTCAGAGCCATGACATTATATGGTGGTACTTTTAAGCGAAGTCTGGATGAACTGCTTTCTGGCAGCCAAGAGGGAAAGCTCATTGCTGGGAAGTGGGGGTTTTTTGGTTACTGAATTGCCTGACAAGGGCAGGGGTCACAGTTGATGGCTCCTAGGCCTGTCCTGTGACCATAACTGCGAGGAAATGTGATGGTTTCAGTGGCTTCTACTGCTCCTGAGCAGAGTTTGTTCCTGCTTCCAGCACAATTAATTTCTGTTTCTCTACACTGGTTGGAGGCTTCTTGGCACAGCAATATCACTGGCCTATGCAAGCCGCTGCCTCACACCCAAATCTCTGGCTCTAAAGGAGCCTGTCCCATCTCAAGGATAGGCTCTGCAAATCCCATCACATCCCTCCTAAGTGAGTGATCTTGAAACCAGGAGGTGAGGCAGTGGGGAGGGAGAGTATGAAAGCTGTTGCACTGAACTAGATTGTCTGAATGGCATTACAGAATCCTTGATGCTTTGGATGTTTGACTGACAGGCTACTGTATTGGCAGTAAAATGTTGACTTTTTTCTGACAGTGGAAGACCTTTTAAATATGAGCTGTTCCAGTGTGTTACCTGGTGGAGGAACTAACTCAGAATATGCTTTGCATTCTCTCTTTGAGGCGAAAGGAGATATTATGGTAAGATAAGAAGCTGAAAGGGAGATACAATCCTCTTCTCCAGATAAATTAGCATGCTTTATTAAATGGATTTAGATACGGTTATATAAAAAAGATTTCTGATTGATTAGCAGTGATGCTTTAAACATCCTGTAACATTTTTGGGGAATGACTTTTCCCTTTCATTCTTTAATAAATTTAAATTTCAAAGCAGTGCCTCTCTGAAGGCTTACTGTATATTTCATATAGATAAGATTACTTAGTTTATAGCCTTGGGGCTTTGAATGTCTCCCAGTGCTTGCTTCAGCCTTGATATTTCACAAGCTTTATATTTGGTCACAGAGAGCTCAGTCCTCTTTCTAGCCCTTACAAAAAACCTTTTTTGCAGCAGCAATCACCTCTACTTATTTGTTCAGAACTGTGAGGTAATTGCACACGGTTCTCTTATAAATAATGCATTTCAAATATTTGCATTAGTTTAGTGATGGGCATGTTATTAACTAGGGCAAAACATCCTTTTTGCCTAGTGTTAGAGAAAGACAGGGCCCTGCACCGGTTCCTGGAAAGCCAGCTAGCAGAACACAGGCTGGACTGAATTTCACAGCATTGTCTAATACCGTGGTTTTTTGCTTGTGTCCCAGTTTCCGTAGGCTCTGTTAGCTATATCGGTCAGGACATGAAATTTGCTCTACAGAGGGGTCTGCGTTGTCATGGGAAAAATTTTAGGGATCCATGAATCATGCATTTTCCTGATCCAAAGGAGGATTAACTATACTTGCTGTCATTTCTGACAGATGTCGACCTAAACAGATATTCTAAATGACTTAACACTGTGAATATTAATGCTATCAAACCAACCATTAAATATTAGTATGAATTAACACTATTAAATCAAACTATATAAACATATTTATATGTGGCAAGCAGAAGGGACGGAAGAGCTGTAACTTGCTAACAGTCACATTTGTGCTCATTAAGGTGGGGTGGGTGTGCATTAGGTGCTCTTCTGTGAGGTGCACCCTTAGTGGGCCTTGGAGTAAATTGATGTCATTTCATATGATAGAAAAGAAAAAAGAGAAAATTAATTCATATCCTTGTACCAAATAGTCTTCTAAACGCAGTTGTATGCAGCCAACTGACTGCATTTGCTGTTTCCCCCTGATTTTTCATTTAGGTTACTCTTGAGAAGCTGCTGTTGAGAAAACCAGTGAGATTGAAGTGTCATCCTTTGGCAAATTACCACTACGCAGGTAAGTTTCTTTGTGATCTCTGTATGTGCTGGTTTGTAGAGTCCAAGCCTGGCATCCCAGGCTGGAGCATGGGATCACACTGCACTCTCTGCTGTCCACTGCAGGGATGGCAACCTCTAATAGAGAGACTGGGTGGGACTTCTGGAGCTTTTTTTTAAAAGTCTGGTGTTTTTTCACCTGACTGACAATGGACAGAAACTTTGCATCCATGTTGCTGTGTGGAGATAAACAGATTTAAAACAATCTAAGTAATTTTTTTCCTCTTCTAAAATAAATTTTAATTTGTTGATCTTTTAGTGAAATTGCTGCTATTCATAGATTATCACTTACTAGCACCAGGGTCTTAATTTTCTGATATGTAAATGTCTGCTGTCATGCCTTACTTTTCTGAGGTGATGGTGCATGATAAATGAATATGATAATCACAAGCATCCTTCCAAAGACGCAGTGCTGTAACTCTCGCTCGTGTCTTAGTACTGAATACAGAGCCTCTCTTTGCATGGGTTTAGCTAAAAATAAGCAGGTCTGGAATAGTGACTTATTTAAGAAGCACAGCAAGAACCGCGTTTTCATGATGAAGCAGGGGTGCCCTGTGGAACAGGCAAGGTAGTGTTAAGTCACTGGACATAAGTGATGTCGCCTGAGCATTGGTGGCAAACGTCTCTCCTCTGTAGTCCTCAATGTTATTATTTAATTCTTCATAGTGGCTAACAACTGCTTGGAATGGGGCTTTACATAGGCGATTTAAGAATTTACCTCCAGTTTAGGCTCAGTAGGAAACATGCCAAGAATCTTCTGGTGGTCAGTCAATCACAGTGTCCAGGGTCATACACTTATTTCCAGTTACAGTCATTGTGCTACGTAAGTACAGAAGCAAGCTACTTTCCCAGCTGTAGCAGCTCACTGGAAAGATTCCCAAGTAACAAGGACTCTTTTGTAAGGCAACTTTTTAACCCCGTGGCCTGAGAAAAAAACAGAAACATGTTTGATTGTAGCTGATAATGAGAGTGAATAAATGTAAAGATCAGGTTTTCAGTCTAGGCTGGAGGAGATGCCTAGTGTCTTGTGATAACAGCTCTGTTGCAGTCCAAAGGGTGGACATGGGAGTGGATGGAGAAGGAGGGTGTCAGCCAGGAATTCTGGCCAGGGTCTCTTGTTTGAAGAGATGACACCAAATCATATGTGTAAGACGGTCCAGGGCATGAGAGCAAGAAGATGAGGAGATATCCAAGCAGCCTCATCCTCAGTGAGCGATCTAATTAGCAGAGAAGATAAGAAATTTCTGCCTGTGGGGCGGAGGAGGAGAAGGAATGTTCTTTACTGAAGCAGCTTCACAGTAATTTCAGAAAGTGTTTTATTGTGATGCAGGGAGGAGCCAGGAGAGACTGTTTAATCTTTCAGAAGAGATGATGCTAATCCTTGTTAACTAGCACTGAGACCCGTGGACATCAGTGTGTCCCTATTTCTTAAGCAGAAAAGGAAGTTTGATTCTGCTTATCACAGCATGAAACAAATCCTCACCAGTCTGGACTTAAGTACCATAAAATAACAAGACAAAGCATTACTTACTCTGCTCTTGAATGCAACATATGCTTGCAACTTACATTGACAGCCACGCTCTAGCACCATACAGCAGCTCTTGAATAGTAGTTCATGTGTGGTTGATAATCAGCCACTCAAGGCATATGGAAATTTCTCATAATCATCTAGCGCACGCATAGCTTAATATAACTTCAAGTGGCATTTGTTTGGTTTAACTCTTTGGGCTTTCTGCTCTGTACTCAGATATCGCAGCTCTCAGGCACATTTAAATGTGGAATAGAGCAAACTAGAGCATAGCACTGACTCTTGAGAAGTAACTGATACCACAGACAGTAAATATTCAAACTCATCCTAAGCATTGCACTCAAATGAGGGTATCAGTGAATAGCTCACTTTTGAAACCTGTTGGCTTGAGAGGGAAGCAAGTTGTAAAACTTGAGGCTTTTTGTTGTATGCCAAGAGAGCTGGGCATGCTGACCCAGGGCTGCTTGGAAGAACACCCTAATCTTTCTGTCCTAATGCTTTGCTGCTTGTCATGATGCTGTTTTAGGGAACAGACAGGCAACAGTTACCTAATACATGAGCAACACTGTTGGAAACACTTGAATTGTTTTAATTTGACCAGTGGAATGTCTCAGGTCTGAAGTTTTCTGCAGTGAGAATTGCAGGAGAGAAGGTCTCTTAAATAATGTGTTTCAGGCAGTCTGGAAGCTTCTTGTACATGCTGTGATAGGGTGTGAATCAGACCTATCATGTGCTGGAGGTAATCGATTTGAGCCACTTCTTAGGGGGGTTCCCTGGGTGTAGGTTTAGCCCCCTTGAAGCCTTCAGATGGGTCCCAAAGCCCCCAAATTTATGGAAGGTATTTATTGTCAGTTAATCAGTTAATATGACAGAAAAAAAACAAAATGTAGGATAAATGTCTAAACATGAAGTTCAGCTTTAAAATTGAATCTGTATTCCAAAGTCCAAAATCCTTTCTTGCTGCATTGCAGATCTCTCTCTATACACATTCTCTATATCTCCCTCAAGCTAACAAGAGCAAAAGCGGTTTCCCAGCAACCAGAGTTAAAAACAGCTTTTCTCCCGTTTCTTTTCCTACACAGGATTTATTCTATTAATTAGGTTACTTCCAATTAACCTGCATAATCTTATAAGGGTCTCTGCTAATACCACAGCTATTGGAGAAACTCTGTAAGGCCTGAATCCTCTGTAGGTGTACAATAAAATTAGTTCATGGAAGTGATTATTATTTTTTTTCAGGAAGGTGGGGTAGAGGCAGGAGAGCATGACTAGAGAGGTTTGCTGAAAACTAAAATCTCTCCTTTGGTATTGTCTTGCTTTTTAAAGTTATATTTTGGCATAGTAGAGGAGGCTGCTGGACCGAATTGGTGCATTTACCCCTGCCCAAAGGGAGAGTAAATGCAGATGACTGGTAAGTTGTGTAAGAAAGGAATAACGTTAGTTCAGGTGGGAAAAATGGCAAGGCAATGTGTCAGCAAAAAGATCTTTGGGTGATAACAGAATAAATAAAACTCGTGGTTTGAAGCCAGAACCTGATGCTTAGGAGACCTTTAGTGTAAATCTCTGTGGAAATAACTAATGCATGCTTATATCCAGTTCTGGAAGAGCCTGCAAAACACAGCTTGCAGAAAAGTTAATTTTGTAGTTTTCAGCATATGATAGAGCAGTGAGATACCTGCTTTCAAAGCTTGTGAGCCTGGGAGTTGACACTGAAAAGCAAAATATCTGCAGTTAATTAAAAAAAATCTATATATATTTTTTTTTAGATACAAGTAGCCTGTAGAGTTCAATACGATACATGGTGCCAAGCTCAAGTTAATTGAAATCAGTGCAGAGGAAAGCATATCTATGGAGAATGGTAACATTGGCAGGAATATTAGGGATTTCTTTATTTCTTTTGATAAAAGTTTTAGGTGTTTCAGAAACTCTAAGACAGACTGAAGTATAATCTTTTCCTAGTGTAAGTCATTTCAAGGGCATCTGCTTTTATGGCTTCTTGCATGTCCTTCCTTTAATATATGTAATGCTGCCCAGACTTACAAACAGGACACTGCGTTGATGCAGTAAAGCAACCCTGTGTTTTTTCTGTTTGACTAGTACTGAGGAAGTGCAAATTAATTCCAATTTAAATGTTGATTTCTCATTTTCATGGGTAGTTAGGCTGGTGAAGCAAACACAGAATAACAGTATTTGAAAGTTTTATATACAGCTACCATTAAATGATCAGAAAGCACTTTGAGCCTATCACACATTGCTACAGTCTCCACCTACTTGTGACCTTTGTCACTGAGGATTTCAGTGTCTTACCTCAACCCATGCAAGTGAAGAGTTTCTGTCTGGAGAACAAAATGATAGATGAGCTTTATGTATAAAACTGAGCTCTGCGATGATACTTCTCAATTAGAGTGAGACCCTGGAATTATAATGCAGTTCTGTGAAAGCATCAGCTCTGTATTTTACAACAGCTAAAAAACCTCTAAGTTAAGAAGATAGAGAACATGGTGATGCCACTGTGTAAGTCTGTGGTTTGCTCATATGTTGACTATTATGTACCTTTCTGATCCCTTCATCTCTGGAGGAGTGTTTTGGTACTGAAAAAGGTTCAGAGAGGGACAGCAGTAATGATCAAAGGTGTGAAAGTGAAAGAAAGAATGTGCAGTCCTAAATAGCATGGAGATGATGGTCAAGACTGAAGAATGAAGGGTCATCCAGTGAAGCAACTGAGAACCAGGAAACAAAGAAAAGGAGGTGTTTCTTCATGCAGAGGGTCTAACTGATCTGTGAAGCTCTGTGGCAAGGATGTTTTAGGTGCAAGAAGTTTAATTGGTTGAAAGAAAGAATGTGTCAGCACTTAGAAAGATAGTTACTAAATAATTGCAACAGACTCACGAAATCCTCTGTGCGGAAAGCAGTCAGAGGTTAGGAAAAATTAGGGAGAGGCTCCTTGCTTGCCTCGACCTTACTGTTTCCTGGGTAACTGCCTGGACCTACGGCTGGAGACTGAATACGAATTAGGTTGACGTGAGGTCCCAGTCAGTACAGCCATCCTTGTATTCGGGTAGCAACAATTACTAGCATGTGCTTGGGGTTTCCCCTAAGCAAACAGGTGGTGGGTGTTTATCATTTATAATGAATTCATTCTTTTTTTTAAGGCTCTGACAAATGGACGCATCAAGAAAGGAGGCTATTCAAAGAGGCATTGTCCACCTACAGCAAAGATTTCATATTTGTACAGAAAATGGTAAGGTTGTTTCTGTTCTGTCAATTGTGTTTTTATCATTTGCTGCATTTTTCCTCCAGTGCCTGACAACCTTATTGCAGGCATAGAGCAGTGGTTAAAAGAACACCGTTAGGAGTGGTATATTCCACTTTATGTAACTCTGCACTGCAGCACCAGTAAAAAAATAGTTCAAAATAAATAAACAAAATCTGTTCCTCTTATAAAAAATATGTTATAATATGTAAATGTTTCCCCATCTGGAACTCAAGTCACACCATTCCACATGTGGGATAAGCATGGTGCTCCACTGTCACCTTGGTGTTCTCATGCAGTTTGTCAAAAGGAACCTGTGTCACTGGCATTGAGCCTTGTGCCAGAAAGGGTTGAAACCTATGTGTTTGGGCTTAATTGTCAGTTTCTGCAACAAAGCATAAAAGTCAAGTTGTACACATTTTGGGACAGAATACTTATGTGTTAACTCAAATGCTGAAAAAATATTTGGGTTCATGGGAACCAAGTCTTAATTCCTAGATTTGTTGGCGGTATTGTACTCTCGAGCTACAAAAGTATATTCTCAGTCATTTTCTGACTTAGAGTCTAACGAATCTCAGAGAAATGTACTGAAGCTGAAATAGTCAACACAAATTTGACTGAAAAGAAGTAAGTAAAAAAAAATTCTCCAAAAGTGTTCCTCTTTTTGTTCTCCATCTGAATGTTTGAGAAATAAAGCCTGCCTCCAGGAATGTGTTAAAATTGTGTTGAATGATAGCAAAAAAAATGAGATTGGACTATTTCTGCAATTACTTAACTACAGGTTAAGTCTAAGACGGTTGCACAATGTGTGGAATACTACTATACTTGGAAGAAAATCTTGCGTTTGGGACGGAAACACAGAACACGTTTAGAGAAAAAAAGAGAGGAATGTCTGGTAAGTCTAAAAGAATATGAAGAAGTTTAACACTTGATAATTATGTTTGTTCTGTTTTGAGGAGGAGGTCAAATTAGATGACATAGGCCTCTTCCAAACAAAATTATTCCACAGTTCTAAATTATGTTCTGTATGTGCATTCTGTGACCTCAGCTACCCCAAGATTTTGTGTTCCTGGACTGTAATGGGATACAAGTGTTTTGACTAGTGCATTATCTAACTTTAGTACAGCAACTCTGGCTTTTGCTACTGATGAAGCAGGCAAACCTCTGTAAATTATTCCTGTGCCTCTGTGTGTGTGTGCTTCTAAAGGCTGCTTTAATATTCTAGTATACCCACACTAGCAGTGCAAGTCTTTTGTGTGCAGTGTCTGTATTACAAGGCAGTCCGAGTAGTCTGAAGAGATGTGGTTAGTGGGTTTTTTTTTTAAGTCATTTAATTTGACTATGGATATAGTGTACATTGCCATTCTGTCAGCTTCTTGGCATCTGTGGAGTCTCTGAGCCACAGCTCCGTAATATAGGTGGAGGGTGTTTTGAGCACTGCAGTGAAGCTTCGTGAGCTGTCACTTGTCCATTAAGGAGTGGTAGTTCCAGCAAGACCAGATGGGAAAAAATACTGAAACCTGGAAGCAGATGTGACTAAGCAGCGTGCTGTTCCAGTACTGTGTACTACTGTCCAGTGCGGTCTGTCTTTGAACACGTTTCTAGAATTTCTTAAATACACTGTCTATTTCAGACAAGTGGAGAAGAGGAAGTGCTAGAGGAAGATGAGGAGGTGGAAGAAGACAGAAAGGAAGAAAGGGAAATGCAGAAGTCTCCTGACCCACCAGCTCTTGTTGGACCTATAGATCTGCCTGCCCTTCAGGGTCTTTCACTTTCTTCGTCCTCCTTCATCTGTGAAATGCCAAACTGTGGTGCTGTATGTGTGTTTGGTATCCTTAATAGCAGTGGGATTGTATACTAGTGAATTGTGATTTTGGAAACAAGGGATTTAGACTATTCCTGGCCAGTGATATCTCCTGAATATATTTTGACAACACGTTTTGCCTGGTTTTAATTTTCACATCACAAAAGATAGGCAGTACGCTGATCTGTACATGCAATTGTATCCTGAGGTGTTGTATTGATTAGAAATACTGTAGTAATAGGATAGCTCATCGGTTTGTTTTATTATGACTAAGTTTCTTTACGTCTGGTGGGATATAGCTGAGAGCAAGCAGCATTTGACCAAGTAGACTGTGCATGTCAGGCGTGTACAGTTGTTCTGTTGTAATGTGCATTCAGCATACTTCTTTCTGCACTTCCTGTTCCAATTCAGTATTTCTTCATTTATATTTTTTCTTTCTTCCCTCCACCCTCCTCCCCATCAGGTGTTCAGCTCCCGGCAAGCGCTAAATGGCCATGCTCGCATTCATGGAGGTACAAATCACGTGACAAAACCCCGCTGCACCATCCCAGGCACCAAGCAGAAATCTGGTACGCAGAGCGGATACTGCTCTATAAAGAGTTCACCTGCCCACAGCACAACAAGTGGCGAGACCGACCCAACAACGATTTTCCCATGCAAGGAATGTGGCAAGTGAGTATGACTGTCTGCAGCATCACATCACATTTGCTTTTTTTATATTCCAGATGAGTGGTGCTGCAGCAAACCCTTTACTTTGCTCCGATGGTCTCCAAAGAACAGTTTCCCCTTAGATGGCATGTCCTCCTACCAAAACCCTCATGGTGCTTTGGATGCTTCCCTTGCAGTATTTACTCCTATTTTCCTAAATCCATTTACCTGCTAGAATTTTTATGTCTGCCAGTCCCTACTTCGTTACAGACTTGCCTGTGCCAGTGGGCAACTTTCTGTGTTTCTGTGCTTGAGTTTGTCCATCCTAACATGGGATTCCTTCACTTTTTCCTTCTTGTGCAAGACTGTAATGAAACTAAATACAGAGATAATTAGGATCTTTGTAGATACTGAAGCAGCTGTAGGAGCTACCAAATGCAGAGTCTGAATAGGCCATTTTGATACTGTCAGGATGTATAAATCTGGTAGTCTGTCCCTGAAATTCTCACCACGGCATTGCAGATTTCACTGACTTCTATTTCAGGACAAGGAAGCAAATGTACCGATAGGTTGTTGAGTCTTTTTTGGCTCACTTCATCAGAAGTAATGCATTTTTATCTAATTTTTTTTCCTTTAAAATTCAGGGTGTTTTTCAGAATTAAAAGCCGCAATGCTCATATGAAGACTCACAGGCAACAAGAAGACCAGCAAAGGCAGAAGGCTCAGAAAGCTGCTGTGGCAGCAGAAATGGCAGCCACTATTGCGAGAACTACTGGGCCAGCTGGGCATGGTTTGATCCCTCTGGATCACATGAGTTTGGTTAAACATGTTGAAAATGTCGGTGACATTGATGATGATGTGGTACAGGAACTGGGTGATGTCATGGAAGAGAATGCAGTCATGAATGCTGACCTTTTACTGGATGATGAAGATGCAGATCTACTGCAAGATGATGCTGAGTTGTAAATAAAGTTCTTTGTTAAAGACTGCTACTGAGCACACCTTGAATGGATCAGTCAGGAAACTGGACTGCTTGTTTATTCCCCAATGATTGTAAACTACCTGTTGAAAATGATAATTCTTTATCCAGGTTTAGAAAACAAAGAAATCTGCTTTTTCCTTTTTTTTTATTAATTTGTGTTTTGGGGGGGGAAAATAAATAATTGGTACAAATATTCTTATAAGGTGTTTTTATCTGAGCTCATTTGGCTGATTACTTCCAAGGCCACAAATTACAGAAATTCATGGTTCTGCTTGTTGCTTCCCTCGAGATGATCCTGGTACGATCTTTAGTCTTTAACTCTTCCAGGTTTCATTTTATCCCAATTACAAGAATGATCTTCACACAGTTCAGATGGAACACATTTTTTTGCCTGTACTGGATCACTTCCAGTATCTTTTAGAGACTAAATGTCATCTCTGTTAAGGAGATGATTACATTCTTTGTCTTTGTGCTGTCATTTTAAGGGAGGTGGAGGAAAAAAAATCTGATTTAACTGTGAAATAATTACAGGAGTGACTATCATCTGTAGTAATGCAGTACTTCTTCAGTTCTGTCTTGCCTTAATGCATACAAGTTGGGCAGTTTGTAAAAGCGTTGGTTACGCTGTTCATTGTAGAGCTTCCATTTTAGCAAGGTTTTGATCTGCTGGTTTTTCAATGATGTAATTCAAGGATTGGAGAAAGATGATTGTAGTGTGATTCACAACATCTGATGGCGACGCAGCCGGCAACACCGCCTTGGTAATCAGATTGCACTGGAAATATATTTTGCTGTGACAATAAATCACACTGTTGAATAGCCATCCCTGTGGTTTTAGGAGAGTGTGTGCTCAAGCAGTGCAGGAGCTTCCTCTCCCACCAGGCAAATACAGGGAGACGTTCTTGCCCTGTGGAACGGAGATTGATGGAGTATATGCCTTCAGCACATGTTAATTATTACTTCTAGGCATGAAATGTTATTCTTGTGCCATTTTCAGTCCTCCTCATTACATCAAATTCAAATGTTATTTATTTAGGAGAAGATACTCCAAAGGTGAGTTGACTTTGCTGTTAAATTACGATTTCTCCTCCTTTAGCTCCAGATCTACATACTGCATATCTAACAACATTTATATAAATTTGGATTTGGTTCTCTAAGTAAACAGGATCTCAAAGGAATTGTACCTTGCAGAATTAAAGAATTAAGGAGGAATTTGAGTTAGGTTGAGTGGACCTTTAATGACAGAATATGAATACTGATTTTAGAGCTTTCACAGGTAGCAGCACTGTTTTTCTTGTGAATTTTGCACTGTAGAAGAGTATTGATAACTTTATAAAATATTTTGTAAGACTGATTTCAGATCTTCCAGATTTCAGGGTTGTCTGGTTTTTTTTTAATGGGTTGGGTTTTGTTTTGTTGGGGCTTTTTTGCCACATTCCTAACATCTTAAGCAGAATCTGAGAGATGGTGGATCTTATTTTCTACTGTCTTTCTTCCTTGTGTAACTATGCAAAACAAGGGTAAATCACAGCATTTTTGTATAGGAATAACAGACCACACAAGTCCAAAACCAGTGGAACTCATTGGCAGAGAGGTGCCTTCTCTGTCAAAGCCAAATATGTGAAGCCAAATGACCTGAAGTTTCTACTTAAGGTCAAGTGTTCTGATACTAAAGAACAACCCTTCAGGAGAATGGAAACCCCTTCTCAGTTTCAGGTTAGTAAAGTTCCTGCATACGTGGTTTGTATTAGGTTTTTGGGGGTTACTCCAGAGGGTTTTTATAGTTGATTTTGACCAGCGGGTGGAATTTCACTCCCTCTGCTACGTAAAGGATGATGTTCTCAGTGACTTGATTGTGAAGAGCAGCTCTCTATTAAAGACTCTGCAGTGGAACTTTGCTAGCAACAACAGGACCATTATCTCTGCTAAACCTAGTATAGATAACATGTGTATATATATATATATATATACAAACACACATGCCTGATTCTGCAACATTAATCAGGTGCTGTTTAACTGTACAGCCAAGAAGATAATAAAACAATGATAACCAAAGAAGTTACTCATAAAGGAAGAAAAAATGCACATTTCTTAAGCAGTACTCAATTTTGGCCTCAAATATTGACTTCGTTATTATTCAGTGTTGCATTGGCTGATGTTAAACAGATGCTGTTCTGCCTATTTGTATGTAAGTTGGACATAGTTTTATTTCAGAAAAGTTGTTTTCTTGCTGATGGTTAATGATGAAACTGTTCACTATTGAACTTGGTCCTCTTTGATAAAACCTGTACATATAGAAAGCATATTTTATGAGAAAAATCTTATTTTCAGTATTTAACTGTTATTTTATTAGAAGATGGTTGTAAATATTTTAGGTGCTTTAGTGTAAAAAGCAGACTGTAATTTTAGGTGGCAGAGGAAGTTAACAAAATAAAAAAATATACGTTTGTGATCTATGCTGGTTTCAGGTTCCTGCTGTCAGCATTTGACTTGCACACAGCTTAATTTCAGGTTATTGCCTGCCTGGATGTGTGTATTAGGATGGCTTAGTGGCTTAAATTAGTACTTGTTTATTTACACAGACACCCTTTAAATATTTGGTACTGATCAGAAGCTGTGTTATATCAACTGCTATTTATATGTTTAAAAAGAAAGGTGTTTACGTGACATTTCCAGTCATTTTTATCCTTTGGTAAAATATAATTGCCTGGGTTTTGCTGACAGGCTGTAGTGCCTTTTTTTTTTAAGTGGTTTTAAGAGGGAGAGAAGGTTGAAAACTTAAGTTTGTTTGTAATTGTTTTTTTTGAAGAGGGGGAGAAGGCTGAAAACCTAAGTTCATGTATTATTGTTTATGAAGAAGAGCATGTTGAAAACAAATTCATGTATAATTTTTTTTTACAAAGGGGGAAGATTAAACTTAAGTTCATGTATTATTGTTTTTGAAGAAGAGAATGTTGAAAACAAATTCATGTATAATTTTTTTTTACAAAGGGGGAAGATTAAACTTAAGTTCATGTATTATTGTTTTTGAAGAAGAGAATGTTGAAAACAAATTCATGTATAATTTTTTTTACAAAGGGGGAAGATTAAACTTAAGTTCATGTATAATTTTTAAGAGAAATTGGAAACAAATTCATGTAATTTTTTTTACAAAGGGGGAGAGTAAACAAATTCATGTGTAATTGTTTTTTGAGAACGTTGAAAACAAATCCATGTATAAATTTTTTTTTTACAAAGGGGAAGATTAAACTTAAGTTCATGTATAATTGTTTTTTTTAAGAAGGGGAGAAGGTTGAAAACTTAAATGTATAATTGTTTAAGAGGGGAGACGTTTGAAAACAATATAATTTTTTTTAAGAAGGGAGAAGGATGAAAATTTAAGGTCATGTTTAATTGGGGTTTTTTTTAAGAGAAGGAGAAGGTTGAAACCTTAAGTTCATGTATAATTTTTTTAAGAGGGAGGAGAAGGCTGAAAACTTAAGTTCGTTTATAATTGTTTATTTAAAGGACTCCTGAATCGTTCCAGGCAAAAAAAAATTTTCATCTCTGTACAGTTGGATGAAAATAAGTATTCTTGGAAAATAACGAGTCGTGATTAAGAAAAGGCGTTCTCGCAGAAGTGGAAATGGGGGGGAAAAAAACCTCCTTCAGAAGGAAAGAAATAATTAGGTCGGAAACATGAGAAATTCCCGTTTTCATCCACTCGGGGAGGCGGGAACTGAGGGTGGGGAGACCAGCTCCCATCTCGTCTCCCCACCCCCGGGAAGGATGGAGGGATGGAGGATGAGGTCCTTTCTCCTTCCGGGCCAGGCTATGGGCGGGGCGAAGATGGCAGCGCGGTGCTTGTGGCGGCGGCTCTGGCAGGTGGGCTTGTGCGTCTGTGGTTCTCCTCCTCTCCCCTTCCTTCGGCACCTTCGTTCCTGAGGGGAAAAAGGGAGTTGGGAGCCGGCTTGGGGCGGGGGGAAAGGAAAGCGGCTTCCATGTGGCTGCGGGAGGGTGGGGTTTTGCAGCGTGGGGTTGTGGCTCTGCCCGCCCTCATCGTGATACTGAAAATGCCGGGAAGTAAACTCAATCTTAAGACTTGTTTTGGAGTTTTAGGAAGCAGCATCCTTTATTTCAGCGCTGGACACATAAGGGACTTAGTTCCATCGATCATGTGCAACGAGAAAGAGCTGGGATTTCCTACTTCCGTGCATGTGTATAAATTTGCCCAGAAATCTTATGCATATTCTGTTACTTTCCAAGGACTAATTTGGACGTTATAATGAACTTCACAACATCCAGATCTCTGCTAATTGGAGCTTTGGAGCCAGCTCTGCCTGACCTTGCATTTCAGATAGGGAAAGACTGCAAACAGAGGTGATTATAGAAGAAGACACATCTCTTCAGCACTTGTCATACTGAACACAAGACGTTATCATTTCTCTCTGAACAGTGTCTGGGAAAATGCTGTTTGAAGAAAAACATGCTATGAAGAAACCATGCTATCAGAGGGCCATTCTGTCTAACTTTAGAAAAACACAGTTACTTAGATGAAACTTAACTCTGGCTTCAACCAAAATATTCTACCTTTGGGAACAGTAACTACTTCTTGTATCAGTCGGTCCTCAGAACTCTTCCCTGCAGTCCTGTTTTTGCGGTGGTTACTCTGGGTGATTAAGAGTAGATGACTTGGATTTGGAGGTCATGTGCCAAGGGTGTTTCTAGTCTTAAAGTTTCAAGTCTTGATGTTAAAATGTAAAAAAAGTATAGGAAAACTTTTTATGCTACCACCATCTTCTGCTGGTTTTGGTTTATAAAGAATGATTGGTTTCTCTCAAATTGAGAAAATTCGGTGTTCAGGGATTCCTATTCGTTTTCTGAAGCCCTAAATGTTTGTCACAATGTGCTTTGTCCTGGTCTTGCTCACCTTCCAGGCAACAGGCTTCTGAGTACTTAGAGGTCTCTTGGCCACACAAAATGAAGGCTGTTTTGCATTAGAAGAGGGGCAGTTTTGTTTTGTGCCAGGGCTTAGTTCACACAGGAAATTGAGTTCTGTTATGTTGAAGCCTGAGTGTCTTTTCCACTTTGTGATGACCATGAGCAAGAAGACATCAAGTATATTCAAATCAGAGAATGAAGGAAGCTGTTAAAATATATTTTACTGCTTGCTGAATGCCATCTTTGCTACCTGGGGTACTCAACATATCATTTTGTCAAAATTTGCACAGAGCAGTTTTTAATTTTATTTTACAAAAACTTTTGCCTCGATGAATGCCTGCGTAATTAGTAATAAAGGAGATGGCATATGGTGGGAATAATATACATAATCATAGAACACTGTAAAGGCCATGAAGCTTAGCATGTGGGATGGAACTCTAATGTTTCATAATTCTTTATTCGTCTTTATTACAAAAAGACTGATTTTTTTTTGTATCCAAAACCCCATATGCAACGTGCAATGAGCGTACATATCTTTGCATGCAAATAATAAATCCATATTAGCAGGTCAGGCAGTTAGAAGTAAAAAAACACTCTGCAGAGACTGCATACACACAAGAAACCAGAAAACAGGTACAACTCCTTAGTTACAATTTTTCTGCCATCATGTCACAACAGCATTTTATTTGCCTGATGACCAGCAAGTCAGTAGTAGTCTCACGTTCGTCGCCTGGGATCAGGTTCTGTGCCATATACTTGCACACGGAATTTAAGCCCTGCACTGAATACAGGCTTTGTGATTTGTAAGATAAATAGAGAAGGAGGTGGAATTACTTCGGGAAAGAGCTTCATTCACTGCCCATCTATAGTTCATATATAATGCATGCTGGGAAAGGTTAGGAACCTAATAGCATCATATAGTTAGTTATGCATATCCGTGGGTGACTAAATTAAGATCACCTGAAAAAATGTCAATTCTGGCTGGTTTCTGATGGTTTGGTTTATAGTCACCTACATAACTGATGTGTGGGGTATCTGTTTTATCTCTTAAAGCTATGATTCCAGTACCTTTTAAACCAGAGTGTCAAGGGGCTGAATAAGTAGCTAATTTTACTTCAGTGTTGTGCTGCAGTCCTGACTTTGTCTTAAGCGAGTGAGAGTTCTGGTTCCTTTTTTTCTTTCCACTCATAACTTTGCCAAATTTAATTAATTTAGTTAATTTGGAAGGAGGCTAGAAGTCACATAATGTGCAGAAGGGAGCAATTTTTCTAGTATGAAAAACAGCAGTGTTTCATCTTGATTAACAATTGTATTCTTTTTTAAACACAGAAAAATCTTGTTATCTTTTAAATACAGAACATTTACTTGTTAGACGTATTTCTGTTTAAATGTTCTCTTCAAAAGATTAAGTGGTTAAAATCACAAGAAACTTTGTGGAAGAAATGGGAAATTTCTAGTTAAATTCAGAGGTTGAATTTTTGCATTTATAGGAAATTGTTTTACAACAGCAAGTCCTGTTTAGGATGCCACTTGATGAAACTAACAGATATTATACTATGAAAGTAAAACTAAAGAAAAAATATTATATACAGAAATGGTATCTGATGCGACTCTGAATACGTTTTTATACTAGAAAAGTGCTTTGTGATTGCTATTCAGGTGCCTTGTTCATAAGTGTATGCTGTTATATTGTTCCCTTAATGTGTTCTTTTGTTTAGGTGCTATTATATACTAAAATACATTTCCATGCCCCTGTTTTCCTGCATTTTCTGAAAGAGTAAACGCTCTACTTTGGCAGATCAGTGCCTAGGAATGCGTTATGATCTGATGTGCAAAACCCAACCTTTTAATAAATCTGCCTATCTTCCAGTTTGGGGGAAAAAAAACAAAATAACCTATTTGTTTTATACAGGCATCAACTTTTCCTGTCAATTATGCAAGCAGAATTATGCAAAACCAATGTTTTCTTCTGTAAGTATAAAAGGCATTCCTTCTTGCCACTTCTCCACTGTCCCTATAAAATCCAATGTTTACAACTTATTTTATGCTTTCCCCATTACCACATTTCTAGAAACTCCGAGGTGATGGGAATACGGCTGGCTGGAACCCAGTTTGATACACAGAAGCCTAAGGATAATCCTTTGGTAAGTGTTTCATAGAATGGTATTTTCTGTATTGTCTTAGTAAGAAAGAGGGTGTATGGAAAATCTTGAATTCCTTTATTGCAGCTTTTTTAAGTTCTGTCATAGAGATGTCAGATTTGTCATAGAGAAAAACAATTTAGCTTATTGATATTCGAGATTTTTTTTTTCAGTGAGATTTCTGTAGTTTACAGTTTCCTCTTAGTCACTTCCCTCCTCCTCAGTGCAGCTGTAACTCCGTGAAATATCAGCTTTTTGGCCTCATTCAGTTCAGAGCCTGCAGCAGCTTAACCAGTCTAAGGCCTTCTCTGGCTTGGAAGCTTGGGAGCCCAAGGCTGATAAAGTGGAATTTTCATGAAGGCATAAGGTAGATATCTTGCCTTCAAAATCTGAAAGCCTTGGTTTTGACTAGGACTCCAGAAACACACGTTCAATCTGTATAACACATGCAAGCAAGCCAAAGTCTTATAGGCAGTATTAGATGGACAGTGCATACCCAGCCCTCCTGCCATGTCTGGTATGTACAGGGTATACTGGGAGTAAACCTGTGTGAAAATCAGTGCTTCTTGGACACATCCAGGCTTTTTCGATTAGTGAGCCCAGGCTATCAGAAACTGGAACTCTAACTGAAAGTTATAAAATTGTACCTGGACAAACAGAAAGGATAACATGCCTGGGGAAGCTTACCTTTTGTGTTGTCCTTATTATCTGACATTCCCTTTTCTGATCAAGAAATTTTACCTACATGTTTGGAAAGTAGTTATCTTCACACTTTTGCCTTCTCACTCTGATCAGAGGGAGAACTATCAGTCAAGGGAATACTGTCAGCCTCTTGCAGGTAAGCTGAAGTAAGGAGCTAACAGTGTGTGTGTTTTTTCCTCTTTTACAAACAGGGTGCCTACGTTAAGAAAAGATGCAGTGCATGCGTTAATTAAAGCGAACATGGAGTAGTAACTCCTATCTTTTCTTTAAAAATGCAGGTATCTATTTCAGATGAGCCAGAAACACTATACAAGAGATTGTCCCTTTTAGTTAAAGGCCACGATAAAGCTGTGTTGGACAGCTATGAGTATTTTGCAGTGCTTGCAGCACAAGAACTTGGCATCGCTATTGAAAAAGTGTAAGTAACTGATCTCCGGAGTGATGTGGTGTCAGATGCTTCTTGTGTCGTTTACTGTAATTTAGATTCTGTGCGTATGAGTATTCTTTTTCAGAATAAAGAGGTGTAATCTGACATTTTTTTCTCAGACTGTAAATCTAACACGTTTTAGTCAGCAGCACAGTGATGAGGAAGTGGCAGCAGTTCTACACTCAGCACTGCCATTGTAGAAGTGCATTTTAACCACATGAAGGATGTTGACAGCACTCTTAAGTACAGTTGGTCCTCTAGCTTCCCCGAGCTAATGCTGGTTAATACCTGACTATTAACCATGCCTATGTGGGTTAATACTAAACTGTACCAGTGTTTAATACTTCCTTTCAGATCTTCTAAATGTCAAATAAGAACAAGAATTTCAGCATAATCTTTCAGTTAATTTATGTTAGCATCCTATATGTAAAATGGCATTTTCTTCTTGTGCTTTGTTCAGACATAATCCTCCAAAGAAGATAGAACGATTCACACTTTTAAAATCTGTACACATTTACAAGAAGCACAGAGTTCAGTATGAAATGAGAACACATTACCTGTGTTTGGAGGTAAGAAAGATATTGTTAATAGATATTGGTTCAGGAGTGAATGCAACCTTCCTGGTTGCTTGGGTTGGGAGGAGAGTGCAGGGAATAGCAGAAAACAGCTAACCAAGGTACATTGAATGTAATACAAGTTATTTGGGATGTACAGCTTACATAATTTTTGAATTAAAAGGCTGGTTTTCACTGTCAACAGCTGAAAGAATGATTAAAAAATAAGGCCGAAGTGAATGTCTTTATGTTTTATGCTCTTGGTTTCTGAGAATCAGTGGGATAGGAGCTTTCTTGGGAAGAGAAGAAGATGCAGCTAAGTCATTGTTGTTATCAGTCACTAAGGGGTCCTGTTCTTTGTGAGTTTTTGTGATGTACTTTTGCCATATGCAGCATCATGTGGCAAACTAACACTGTGTGGGGGAATACAAGAAAGGAAGCGTGTACAAACCACTAGCTCTGTGGCTCATGACGCAGACTCTGTATGGTTTAGAGTGCAGCTGTGGTTGATTTTCTTAGAAGAAAGGTTTACTGCCAGTGTTTTGTGGCTCCCGGGCGTCTTACTGTATATTTGCACAGTACTTGGCAATTAAAGTCCTCAGGCATTACTGCAGTACAAATGCCTGCCCACAGACCATAAGCACTATTTTTACCATCCAGAAGAAACTAGAAATGAAGAACTTGGTGGAACTCCGAAGTTGCAGGATTTGTAACAAGCTTTAACTTTGAGAGTATACAAAAGCTGCTGGTTCTTGCATAACCCGTAATTAATTTCATCTGCTGTGTTAAGATCCACCACTTCAACCATAATCAATGCACGTGATTACAGGCAGTATGCACAGTTCTGTGCGGTGAAATAACTACTTAATACTTGTGTGAGAGTTGTATACAGCTCAAGTGCCTCTGTTCAGTGTTATGTAAGCTGATTGGTCCCGTAGCAAGAACTACAGAAGCTAGGGCAAACTAATTTTTTTTTGTTATTCTGTTTGAAGTATTAATAATAGTAGTTCATTACATAGGAAATGTAAATAGTAGTTCATTTCATAGTAATGTAAATATTAGTTTGTAAATAAATAGTGATGTAAATAATAGTTTGGTTTGTAAATAATAGTAATGTAAATAGTAGCTCATTACATACTGAAAAAATATTACTTCTGTTTTAGTTAAAATATCTAACAAGCAGTACTGCTGCAGTTTACTTGGAGTATGTTCAGCGAAACTTACCTGAAGGTGTTGCCATGGAAGTAAAAAAGGTAAGTTTTCATCTCATTATTAACTGTTACGGGACTAAGTTCCAGCGCAAGTACCAAAACCCACTGAAGACTTCAGAAAGTCAGCAGAGGAAATGCGTGTAGCTTGGAAGCAACATTTCCACATATTAATTGATAAAGAGGCTGCATTACTTGATAACAACTCTAGGTGGCATTTTTGATCTGATAACTATATCAAGTGGGACTAAATAAAGCCAAGTAGTTAAATGTTAACTAGGTGGTATAATAAATGTTTATTTTGCTTGCCTTTTAGACTAAGATAGAGAAAATACCTGAACACATTCAGCAACCAGTTTGGGATACACTACCTCAAGTAGAAGAAACTGAAGCCAAGTCATGATCTTGCCAGGTTCTTGGCTCCATTAGTGCTGAAATTAGTTGCTCCTACCTAATTTACTGAGACAGTCTATTGAATAAAAGTTCTCTTATAAAGTAATCATATAAGCTCTTGTTTCAGCAAGTTATTCTTAATCACAACCCCAGTATCTGTAGACTGAACAGCTATAAAGTGAAGAAGCTTGACTGTACTTTGTGATGAAGAATTATGCTCATCTATAATATGTTTGTAGAAAGCTAAAATTGAGGGCTTTTTATATATTTAAGAATATATATAAAAATTCCTTATCTCTGTTTGATACTAATGGCTTCTGAATTCTGAAATCTTTGCAAAATCCACTTTGTGTTTGTGTGATGTTTAATGTTATGGATGCCATATTATTAAGCATTTTTTGCTATAGCTCCTTGGAAGTAACTGAATTTGAGGTGTGCATGGAATCATAGAATGGTTTGGTTTGGAAGGGACCTTGAAGATCATCCAGTTTCAAACCCCCTGCCATGGGCAGGAGGACACCTCCCACCAGACCAGGCTGCTCAAGGCCCCATTCAACCTGGCCTTTAATACTTCCAGGGAGGGGGCATCCACAGCTTCCCTGGGCAACCTGTGCCAGTGTTTCAGCACCCTCTTTGTGAATGCTTAATGTCTAGTCTAAACCTTCCCCCTTCCAGTTTAAAGCAATTCCCCCTTTTCCTATCACTATTTGCCCTTGTAAAAAGTCCCTCCCCAGCTTTCCTATTGCCCTTTCAGGTTCTGGAAGGCCACTATGTGGTCTCCCTGGAGCCTTCTCCATGCTGAACAAGCCCAGCTCTCAGTCTGTCCTCAAAGGTGCTCCAGCCCTTTAATGATCTTTGTAGCCCTGCTCTGGACTCATTCCAACTGTTCCATATCCTTCTTATGTTGGGGCTTCCAGAACTGGACACAATACTCCAGGTAGGGTCTCACAAGAGCAGAGCAGAGGGGGAGAATCACTTCCCTCACCCTGCTGGTCACGCTTCTTTTGCTGCAGCCCAGGACACGGTTGGCCTTCTGGGCTGTGAGTACACATTGCCGGCTCATGTCAAGGTTCTCATCAGTCAGCACCCCCAAGTCCTTCTCTGCAGGGCTGCTCTCAATCACATTGTCCCCCATCCTGTATTGATACTGGGGATCGCCTCAACCCAGGTTTATGACCTTGCACTTGGTATTGGTGAACCTCATAAGTAACTAAAGCGTATTGACTCATAGTAAGTGAAAACCCAGAGTCTCAGAGGACACTGAGCTTTTCTAAGCTTCTACAGTCCCAACAGCCTCATTTCCTGTCTTAGTAACTGCTTGCTAACAGAACGAAGTGATCACAGTAATCAGGCTTACCTCTAACTTAAATAAAGTGCTTGTAGAACCATGTTGCAAAGCAAATGGATACTAGGAGGTGTCATTATGCATAGGCCAAACAATGCATTAAGTGTTTAATGAAAAGGCATGGGTTTTTTTCTAAATTGGCTTGATTGGTTGTTGTGTAAACTTGTCTAGCTGGGCACTAGTTATGCTTAGAAGGGTAAAAACAGTACAAATAACAATGGAGTGCTCAACTGCTTGAGCAGGTTGAAGTTTAGTTCACTGTGAATCAGAGGAGGAAATACTACATGCAAAGCCATCATCAACTTTACCTTCAGGTTGCATTAAGACCGTCTACCTTTATTAGGTTAGCAGGAATCTGCTTCAGTATTAAGGGAGTCACTCTGATTATTAAAAGAATTTACAGAAGGAATAGCCAACTGGGACACAGGATAAGACAGCCAGAGAGGCTGGATCACACTTACAAAAGTACTCAAAGCTTCATACACTCACAAAAGAAGAGAAGCCCGGTGGTGTTATCAGGCACCAATGGACAATTTTAATGGTAAATAGCTGAAAAACAAGAAGCCAAGCTTGTGCTTGAAGACTGTCTACATTTTCTAGTTGTAGAGAGGCGCAAAGCTTTTTTAAAAATGATATTTTAACACAGTCCATAGAGCTGGTATCACTTGTGATAGAAAGGAATCTGCCTGAGCACTTTCTACATTATGCCTTAGGAAAAAAAAAGGAAGGTAATCATAGCCTTATGGGAAGATACTCTGTCTAGTTCTCTTTTGGGGTGTTTTCTTTCCTCAATTTCAAGCTATTCTTCCTTTCTTATTCCTAGTATTTAGTCATAATAGTTTCTTGAAGTCACATCAGACACTGTATAAAGTAAAGGAAGAAGCTGTGAGCTGATATGGTTAAATAAAGCCAGTACTTTCAGAGGAACAGCCTCTTTTAAGTCTGTATTACATTTTCTTCAAATTTATCATGCTCCCATGCTTCACTTTTGCAAAAGCCACCTACCAAGTTCCAACTGTATATAGCATTGAAATGTGAGTATGCTCAATACTGTCTTTCAACATCTTGGTTTGATACATGCTAAGGTTAAGGAGTTGTCTTTTATTGCCTTTGGTTTCTACTCTCAGCCTACAGTTTTGGGCTAAATGGCCAGTCAGCATGGCTTTTCAGTTGACTTAGAGTTTTAGTTATCAGACTTAAATAGGAACGGACTTAGGAGACAACTTTAGAAAGTATTAACCCATGTAAGTAATCCCCTGGCAAGAAGAGGATATTTGATCTTGGAAATATTATTAGAGAATATCTTGCTTCCAAGCCTCATCAAATGTTGGGGAAAGCCAGTGTACCTGTGAAGTGATCTCTGGACCTTATCTCTGGTGACAGAGCCATAGCTAACTGCCATCACTGGTCATCTCTACACCGAAAAAGCAGAATGACCTATGCAGAATCTGACTGTTACAGATGGATATTTACTGGCACTGCTGTCTGCCAACCTCAGTAGGCCACACTTCTCATCCTTATTTTGTCCTGTGCAAAATTTCTTCCCTTTTAAGACTGTGATCCTTCCCGGATTCTTGTGTCCTCCCCTTCACGTTTAGGGGTTTCCTAAGGCCCAACATCATCTTTGTCTCTGTCTCTAGTTATGCATTTGCATAACATTGTAACACTGCTGTTGCACTCTGATAATCTCTTTCCATCTACTAATGTGCTTCTGACTTTCACAGCATGTTTCTGATCCTCACTTATAAAACTTCAGTTATTTTATTGAATAAACTATTTCCGTTCTTTACTGCTTTTCCCATTCTTTTACTACACGTTACTCCAGTTCTGCTTTTTCTGCCACCTTTTATAGCAAGTGCCAACACAACACACCAATCATAGCTTTAGGTCTTGTCTCTACCTACTGACCATCTCATCTGATTTCCAAGCAGAAAATTTTTAGTTCAATTTTAGAGGTAGTCAATAAAAATGCCATGCTTCATACCACTTATAAGCATCAGTGTTTGAGCACGCTGTATTCTTTTCATAGAATCATAGAATGGTTTGCGTTGGAAAGGGACCTTAAACATCACCTAGTTCCAACCACCCTGCCATGTGCAGGGACACCTTCCACTAAATCAGGTTGCTCAAAGCCTCATCCAACCTGGCCTTAAAGACCTCCAGAGAGAGGGCAACCACGACTTCTCTGGCAGTCTGTTCCAGTGCCTGAACACCCTCACAGTAAACGGTTTCTTCCTAATATCTAATCTCAGTCTCCCCTCTTTCAGCTTAAAAACATTACCCCTCATCCTATCACTACAATCCCTGATAAAGAGCCCCTCCCAGCTTTCCTGTTGGCCCCTTTTAAGTACCCAGCACTGGTGAGGCTGTACCTTGAGTACTGTGTTCAGTTTTGGGCCCCTAACTACAAGAAAGACACTGAGGTGCTGGAGCGTGTCCAGAGATGAGCAACAAGTCTGGTGAAGGGACTGGAGAACAAGTCCTATGAGGAGCAGCTAATGGAACTGGGGCTGTTTAGCCTAGAGAAGAGGAGGCTGAGGGGAGACCTCATCACTGTCTACAACTGCCTGAAAAGAGGCTGTGGCGATGTGGGTGTTGGTCTCTTCTCCCAAGCGACAAGTGATAGGACGAGAGGAAACGGCCACAAGTTGCACCAGGGAGGTTCAGACTGGACATGACGAAAAATGTCTTCACTGAAAGGGTGGTCAGGCACTGGCACAGCTGCCCAGGGAGGTGGTTGAGTCGCCATCCCTGGAGGTGTTTAAAAGGAAGGTAGATGAGTTTCTTAAGGACATGGTTTAGTAAGGGGACAGGTATTGTTGGACTTGATTATCTCAGAGGTCTTTTCCAACCAGATGATTCTATGAAATATTTGATAAAGTTTTTCCTTATTTAAAGACTAAAGCAGACAACCCAATCTATATTTACGCTGAGAGAAAGTGGTGCTTTTCTGAGTACAATTCCTCACTGTTAGAAGACTGCTTTATGACCATCCTCATGTTTGTTTGGGTAGATGTGTAGCATTATCTGCCAGTATGAGAAAGTTCTTTCCCAAGGGTCATAGAAATTAATTCCAATATAAAGCTGTTACAGAACCCACAGAGTGGTAGCAAATACCAAGAAAACTATCATGAAAGCAGTTGCCAGTTATGACAATGAACTTCTTCATTCCACCAGTGGTTACACTGTCTCAGTGTAAATAGGAGTTGTACTAAACACTGGCACTGAAGATAGACAAGTTTTTGAGTCCATTCGATCTTTAAAATCCTTGGTGACTGCCAGTAAGCTGGAGGTGGATTTCCCTCCATAAATACTTTGTGACCAACAGCTGTCAGCCTGCTTTAGGTGTCAAAAAATATACAGACCAACATAGTACGTAAATAATATGTAACAGCTGTTTATAAAAATTTTCAAGCTTGTAGAATAATCTAAAACTAAATCCAGAGCATCCACTTATATCACTTTTCTTTGAGCTGTTTAACCATTTAAAAATTGTCAGGAAGGCTCTGCTTAAAGGCAATTGTGGCAGAATCCTATAACTTATGGATTGACAATATTTTAAACAGTCTAAATTACCCATTTTTACAGTGAGGGGACAGCATGGGATTTGACATTTTGCTTCCCTCTGAGAAATTACTGTCTTGCTTTTCGACTGAAATTCCTACTTCTCTTAAAAAAACACCTTTCTTTGGAAATGCTGTTTAACAAATTGCCAGAAACATGATAGATAAAAAGTGCACATTTTCATCGTTCTACTTAAATAAAATGCCACTTGATAGTATCAAAAAGCACACAATCAGTGTATCTCGTCTGCTGATGCAAGGCTTTTTGTACATCAGCACATTACTATCACTTATCTTTCATTGCCTCTTGCCATATAAATATTAACTCTTCTTTGCTTCAATATTATAATTCTAGTAGGTCAGCATACCACCTCAAATTGGCTTCATAGGGTGATTGTGTTGCCCTTCAGAAGATAATAGCATCATTCTTTCACCAGAAAAGTCATGCCACATCCTGAAAGCCTTGCAGCAGAACTGGCCTGCTGAAATGGCCAATTCTAGAGGTACTCGTGCAGGGAACTTTCAGTTTTGTTAAGTAGCCTGTAGGTTAAGTAGAAAATTTGGGGTGTTCTTCTGATAAAAATTGCCTTTTATATTTTAAGTCAGCAGCTGCCAAACACTGTATTTGGTCATAACTCTGCTTTTTTGATTTTCACTGGTATTGACTTTGTTGTTATTCTCTACCTTTATGCAAACAACTCATCAAGGTACTTGCCTTTGTGTAGGTGCCAGCTATTACCAGGAAGAGTAATGTATAGAAACAGGCAATAGAGAAGATTAAGCAAGGATAGACTGAGATGAAGGAAATAAATGAAGTGTTTTCTTATCCTTAACCTTGCTTCAAACCACTATCTTAAGAGTTATGAATCTTTCTTTTTATTATATGCTCCAAAACAGCATATAGTAAATAAATCAGCATTCAACTTTACAAGCTGTATTCTACAGTCCATGGTGTAACTTCCCCTGCCTAAGTAACTCAGGGCAAAATGATTTCATGTTTAGCTCTCTATTTGTGCATTTAGATAGGAAAGGTGTGATCATTTATTCTGATTAAAAACACACTGAAATGAAAAAACGGTATCTCACAAGGGAAAAGGCAAAAGTAGAAGTAGAGAAACAGGGATGAAGAAATTGAGGCGTTGCACTGATAAATGAAATGAGATGAAGAATGAAGGCAGCAAGCTAGCAATGAGGAATGTTATGTTTAGATTAGCAGAGTTCTCTAAAATAAAGGAAGCAGCTTTTATAAACCATGTGTTTCTGGAACGTGTCACACAGATGAAAGTGCTGAAGGTACACAGGTAGCAGCAGCAGACTTCTGTTGACGGGGTTTAATCGTGGCTGCTGACAGAATTAGGTCAGCGGTACAGATTACAAATAATCCAAGCTTTTTTGCCTTAGCTTTCTTTCCAATATTATTGCTTGAATCAAAGGTGTCGGTGCATAGGAAATCTGTAAAAATAATATTACTGGGGCTACGTTATCATGCTAGCAACTGGAAGCTCCTGCATATGGTATGTGATTTCACTTCAGACATGCAAGTAACTTGGTTCAAAATTTGTAAGTTGGGGGAGTGATTAGCAGTTGTGTTTCATTTAGAACATAGTTCTGGAAAAGCTCTGGAGAGAGCCTCCAGGGGAGCCAGGTTCAGTGCTCCCGCTGCATTTCCCTTTCCACATTTCTTCTTCAGGCTGTAGAGCCCTGGGCTTTGCAGGTGCTGCTGCCAGTGGCCCAAGGGGGTGGTAGGAGCTCCCCCGTGACATCACCAACAGAGGTGAGGGTCCCACCACCCACTGACCTGCTGCTCCTACCTACCAGGAGGACTTCCAGAGTGCCAGGAGGGCTCTGGAACACCTGCCTGGGTTATCTGCATTCCTGCTGCTGTGGCACCAGTGGGCAGCAGCCAGCCCAGTGTAGAAGCTCTCATTGCTGACAAGAGGTTCCAGGTCATGGCTCTGGGCTCAGGCCCACCAACCTGAGGTAGCTCTGCCAGGGCCCCCCCAAGTGGTGTTCTTCCCGCACTGGTCCCACTCTTGGGGCGAAAACACTGCCTTAATGCAGGCCCATCTGTACAAGCCTGCATCATGATGCTAAGCCCTGCTGGAGCCAGACAGATACATTACCAAACCCCTGTGTTAGCGTGTCTGCAGTTGTTCAACATAGATGAAATGCATCAACACAGATCACAGAGGTTGATCTGTAGCTGTTACTCATATTGTCCCCAATACCAACCAGAAAGGACTTCCATTACACACTCTTCCTCTTGACTGCCTTGGGAAAAGTATGTTGCATCCAGCCTGTAAGCTGGAAACATTAAAAAAAATTGTTGTTGTTGTTACTACACATTCTGTGAAGTAGAGAGCTGAGGTAGAGAGTTCTAATTTACAAAAAGTATTATCCTACCACCCCAGGTCACCCTTTGAGCGGTGTGCTCAAAGGTTTCATGGGATGTCAAGGTCAGTGCTGCTTTGCTGCCTCTACCTCACTGCAGAGAAGCTGAGGTGTCAAACCCCTGGGGAATGTGTCTTCTAAGACACATTTGTGAATGGCAGCACAATGTTTTAAGTAGTTCACAAACAGCTTAATCCTAAACTCCAAATACTACACAAGCAGTGTTCTCACACAAGGTGTGGGGAGGAGGGAGGGAGGAAGGAGTGAGTTAAGCAGAAAGGCTGCAGCAATCCCCATGAGTATTCGTCTATTTTGAAGCTGAAATTCATAGAATCATAAAATCACTTGGTTGGAAAAGACCTCTGAGATCATTGAGTCCAACCATACCTGTCCACTACTAAACCACATCCCTGAACACTGAATCTACCCATCTTTTAAATACTGCCAATGACCTCCCTGGGAAGCTGTGCCAGTGCCTGACCACCCTTTCAGTGAAGGAATTTTTCCTAATGTTTAGTCGGAACCTTCCCTGGCACAACATGTGGCTGTTTCCCCTCATTCTATCACCTGTCACTTGGAAGAAGAGACCAACACCAACCTCGCTACACCCTCCTTTCAGGTAGTTGTAGACAATGATGAGGTCTCCCCTCAGCCTCATCTTCTCTAGGCTAAACAGCCCCAGTTCCATTAGCTGCTCCTCATAGGACTTGGTCTCCAGCCCCTTCATCAGCCTCAATGTCCTTCTCTGGATGTGCTCCAGCACCTCAGTGTCCTTCTTGTAGTGAGAGGCCAAAACTGCACACAGTACTAGAGGTGTGAACTCACCAGTGCTTGAGTACAGGGGCACAATCACCTCCCTGGTCCTGCTGGCCACACTGTTTCTGACACAGGCCAAGATACCATTGGCTCTCTTGGCCACCTGGGCACACTGCTGGCTCACGTTCTGCCAGTTGTCAACCAATGCCCCCAGGTTCTTCTCTGCCAGGCAGGTCTCCAGCCACTCCTCCCCAGGTCTGTAACACTGCATGGGGTTGTTGTGTCCCAAGTGCGGGATTCAGCACTTGTTCTTGTTGAATCTCATCAGGTCAAGGCTAAAGGAAAATGGGGGACAGCAGATACTAAGCTACTTCATCTGTCCCAACAAGGGCCTATCTCACAGTCCCCTGCTTCCCCACGTCTCACAGCAACCTCTGTGTCGTACAAGAAGACCTTCAAATATTCACTGTAACCGAATCTAAGCCCACAGTTTCTGTCTTCCCTTGCTCCGTGGAGATTTGACGCTCATGGGCAGCAGTGCAAACACAACTGATAAAGAAAATGTCGTCAAATAAACTCTAAGGCTGGTTTTGGAGTTTTAGGAAGCAGGATCCTTTAATTCAGCGCTGGATTCACGAGGGAATGAGTTCCATCAGTCACGCGTAGAGCTTTCCCCAGGAAAGGCGTGGGTTTTAGCAGGAAGGGCAGGCCATGTGCACCTGCCCCGACGCTCTCCGGGGCAGAGGGCGCTGCGCTCGGGTCCTTCCCGCACTCCAGCACAGACACCTCCCCCGGCGGCACCGCCGTACGGCAGCGGTGCGACACGCGCCGTAAAGCGCCGCGCAGCCCCCCACGTGGGCGCCGGCATGGGGAAGCGGCGCGGCGGGCGGGAGGCGCTGTGCGGCCTGAGCAAGCGGCAGAGGCGGCACCTGCGGGACTTCGGGGAGGAGCACCCCTTCTATGACAAGTGAGTGCCGGGCCGCTAGCCCCCGGTCCCCTCGGCCGCCGGGGCTTCCCCGCGGGATGCCCCGCCCCCCTCCGGCCCCGCTCCGGTTCCGCGGGGGCTGCGCCGGGCGCTCCGTGAGCCGCAGGACCGGCTGCCGGGGGGGCTCCGGTCCCGAACGGCCCCGCTCGGCTCGAGGGCGGCCTGGGCAGCTTAAATCGAAATATTCTACATTTTATAATAGTACTTACTTCTTGTATCAGGGGGTTCCTCAGAACTCTTCCCTGCAGTCCTGTTTTTGCAGCGGTTACTCTGAACTTAGTAACAGCCAAATCTCTGCTAATTAGAGCTTTGAAGCCAGCTGTTTGACCTTGCATTTCGAATGGGGAAAGACTGCAAGACAAGGTGATTATAGAAGACACATCTGTTCAGCACTTGTCATACCTAACTCAAGACGTTATCATTTCTCTCTGAACAGTGTCTGGAAAAACACTATTTGAAAGAAAAAGAAAAAGTAAGCATGTTTTCTTGATAGTTTGTATCAGAGGGACATTCTCTCTAACTTTATACTTAGATGGAACTTTACTTTAGCTTAAATCAAAACTTTGCAATTTTTACATTAGTAACTGCTTCTTATATCACTTTTCCTGAGGCAATGGCGGGCACTCAGGCTGCAACGTAACAGAATTCAGTTTCCCACATGAACCAAGGCCTGGCACGAAATGAAGTTACCCCTCTGCTAATGGAAAACAGACTTCATTTTGTTTGAGTGAGAGACTCTAAAGTCACGGAATCACAGAATGACCTGAGTTGGAAGGTACCCACAAAGATCATCGAGTCCAACTCCTGTCCCTACACAGGACAACCCCAACATTCACACCGCGTGTCTCGGGGCATTGTCCAAATGCTTCTTGAGTATTGTCAGGCTTGGTGCTGTGACTGCTTCCCTGGGGAACTGTTCCAATGCTCTACCACCCTCTGAGTGAAGAATCTTTTCTTAATATCCCATCTAAACCTCCCCAGCACATCTTGCTGCCATTCTCTCAAAGTACTTAGGAGAAGGCTGATGCCTAGAAGGTGAGCAAGTCCAGGACACAGCACATCAAGAGGAGTGTTTAGGTCTTCAGAAAATAAACAGGAAACCTCCAACATAAGATTTTCTCAAGGTGAGAGAAACCAAACATTCTTTATAAAACAAAACCAGCAGAAGATGGTGGTAGCATAAAAAGTTTTCTTATACTTTTTTTACATTTTAACACCAAGACTTGAAACTTTAAGACTAGAAACACCCTTGGCACATGACCTCCAAATCCAAGTCCTCTACTCTTAATCACCCAGAGTAACCACCGCAAAAACAGGACTGCAGGGAAGAGTTCTGAGGACCGACTGATACAAGAAGTAGTTACTGTTCCCAAAGGTAGAATATTTTGGTTGAAGCCAGAGTTAAGTTTCATCTAAGTAACTGTGTTTTTCTAAAGTTAGACAGAATGGCCCTCTGATAGCATGGTTTCTTCATAGCATGTTTTTCTTCAAACAGCATTTTCCCAGACACTGTTCAGAGAGAAATGATAATGTCTTGTGTTCAGTATGACAAGTGCTGAAGAGATGTGTCTTCTTCTATAATCACCTCTGTTTGCAGTCTTTCCCTATCTGAAATGCAAGGTCAGGCAGAGAGCTGGCTCCAAAGCTCCAATTAGCAGAGATATGGATGTTGTGAAGTTCATTATAACGTCCAAATTAGTCCTTGGAAAGTAACAGAATATGCATAAGATTTCTGGGCAAATTTATACACATGCACGGAAGTAGGAAATACATTTTGTCCCAACTCTTGTCTCGTTGCACATGATGGATGGAAGTAATTCCCTCATGCATCCAGCACTGAATTAAAGGCTGTTTGCTTTCTAAAACTCCAAAACAAGTCTTAGAGAGTTTCTTTTCTGGCATTTTAGGTGTCATTTGTGTCTGCACTGCTGCCTGCAAGCACCAAATCTCCATGGACCAAGGGAATGCAGAAAATCTGGGCTTTAATTTTCTTGCAGTGAATGTCTCAAAGTCTTCTTGTGTGGCCCGGAAGCTGCCATGAGATGTGGAGAAGCAGAGGAATGTGGGATAGGCCCCTGTTTGGACAGTACATCCATCCCTGGCTTTGTCAGGGTTGCTACTTTCCCACCGCTCATCCGTGTCCCTTTCTGTTCTTGCAAAGGCTGCAGTGGTGGCACTGGAGATCTCCTGCCACAATGACCGCAGCCCTCAGCAGGATGCCCACCTGTCTGAAAGAGTACCTCACTTTTGGGCTCCCGTGTCAGCTTGCAAGGCAGGAGCTGCTTAGTCCAAACACTGTGTGATCTGGTGCTGAAAGACACTGCTGGGTTACCCATTTGGTTTAACGTTATATGCCCTTAGTAGCTGGCAAATAGCCTTTAAGTCAGTTGTTCGTGTGTACCCTGGGACCCTCCCAGCGTGCGTTGCTTGGGATGTAAGGCAGAGTCCTGACCTGGTGAGAAGCAGTGTCCTGTGTCTCGCTCTGTGCTGGGATGCTCTGCCCTGCTCAGGGCTCCACATCTTCAAAGAGTGGAGGATAGTTTATGCGCAGCTTGTACAGTATCTTTTGTTTGCAGAATTGCAGTCCCAATGCTGGTTAATTAATGCTGGTTTTCCTGTGATGGGTGTCTATTCCCCAAATCAATTTTTAGTGCTAGAAGTAGGCTCTTCCTAGGGTTAACTGTACAAACTGCCCTTATAGTTAAACTTCCTTTTAACACCTCGTATTCTGATTAAATCCAGATTCTCGACAGGACAGGAAGTAATGGTTTTAAACTAAGGGAGGGTAGATTTAGATTGGATATAAGAAAGAAACTTTTTACATTGAGGGCAGTAGAACATTGGAACAGGTTGCCCAGGAAGGTAGTGGAGGGGCCATCCCTGGAAAACATTCAAGGTCAGGTTGGATGGGGCTCTGAGCAACCTGATCTCATTGAAGATGTCCCTGCTTCTGCAGGGGTATTGGACAGGATGCCCTTTAAAGGTCCCTTCCAACCCAAAGCATTCTGTGATTTTTGCTTTAAAACATTTGACTTCTTGATCAGTTAAAGTGCTTGAGCACTTATGCTTCACATACGGAGGGATAGCATCGCCTGAGAGGGTAAACTGTCAGCGTAAGTGCCAAGTCTCTTTTCTTAGGAAGAAATGTGATGCTTTGATTTTAAGCTTTCTTTAATTTCTCTAAGACTTGTATAACTCATTAATTCCTTCTCCTCGTCATCCCTTTCAGCCTGTGTGTAACATCATTGGCAGAGTAAAATATTTCTGTGTTTATGTTTCAGGGTTTCTGGAAGACCAGAAGCAACTCAAATCTGTGAATTGGTAATAAGTTTTTATTTATTCCTTACTTTCAAACACCTAGCATTTCACCGTACAGGTTTTTCAGGCTGATTAAGTTGTTCGCTTTAGAAAACCTGCATTTAGGAGAAGAAAAAATGTGATTTTTGTGTGACTCTGAGTTGTTCTCTGCAGTGTCTAAGTAAAAACTGTAATACCATGAGAGGGCAGAAGCAGCAGAAAATAACATAGCTCTTTTTTGGGTTTTTTTGCGTATTACTTAGCTACAGTGAAAAGTAAATCATGCTTTAAGTTGTTTTAATAATGAACATACCGTTGCACAAGTTAAGACATGTTTTGTTCTCTGTTGAGTGAAGAGATGTGTTAATTCTCATTTCTCTTCTTCAGATTGCCAGTGTTTCACTTTTCTTTCAGCCAGGTTTTGGTAACCTCCTTTGTCATCAGATTAGTAAAAGACTTCAAAGTTTCAGTGTGGAAAAACTAATTATTTTGGTCCAACTGTTTCCCTTAGCAATTTTGTGCATTAATATCCTGCTTACTGATTTTTTCTCTTTGGGCTGAAAAAACCTAAGAAAGAAATAGACGTTGCAGTACTTGCACTTCTGGTTTCACTATTATTTTGGCTATAACCTGGCATGCTGCCATTGGTTTGTGAGAGACAGGGACAGAACTAGCTCCAAATCAGGCCTGTTTGAAGCTTAGAACTTTACAGCTGAACCAAACCTAACCAACTCCCTGGTGGACTGTTGCAAACTGGTGGCTATTTCACTTCCCTTCTTGAAAGCCAGAAGCATTTTCAGCATGCTCTGTCCCTTGTATGTGTGCCTTTCTACAGTTTTTACTGTGTGTGGTTTTATTAAGAAAATCCAGAACCAGTTCAGTAAATGCCTTGTATATGGAGATCAAAAGTCCTCACTCAACTGAGGCTGAAAGTACCAAATTTTGTGATGATTTAGGTCAAAAGCAGTGCAGAGTGAGGTACTTCGGCCTAAGTCTACCGAGATGCTTTCAGAGTCTAAGTGGAGGTGTCTAGCATAACAATTTGCATAAACCAGTGATTTTTGAGAAATTCCATTGTATCTGCACAAGGGTAGGATGAGAGAGGGGAAACATAACATGGAACTAGAGGTGAGGGTATTTGCCTGCTGCTTATTAGAGCGTTACTGTTGTTGCTGTTACACTCATGTTTTCCCTTCCAGTCTGACAATTCTGATAAATCGAGTGCAGAAAGCGATTCAGAAACTGAAGTGGAACAGGTCTCTGTATATTATAAGCTCCTGGCTACCCTGAAGACCTCTCCTGAGTCTGAGAGTGAGGAAGAAGAAGATGAAAGTGAATCAGAAGAAGATAGGGAAAGCGAGCCAGAAATGGACAGTGAAGGGTCTGAGGAGATGGGAGAAGGAGATGGAGGTGAAGAAGAGAAGAATGATATACCAGACCAGGAAGAAGGTAGTTTGTCTTTTCCCATGCTTTAATAAATGCTGTTTTGGTTAGAAAGTTCAAATTTTGTATATCTTTAGCCAGGATACTGGTGTGGACTGGCTTGTTGGCTGGGTGCTCGTATGGCTTGGAAATTCTTTTGCTCCATTGCCTCTGTGTGGGTGGGAACAGCAGCTGCTGGAGAATTTAGCAGGGGAGAGGGTAGCTATGCTCGTTTTGCGGCAGACAGCCCACTGCTGCTTCCTCAGATGTTGTTTGTGCGGCAGCACAGAGGAAATCCACATGGAGCGGCATACCAGGGGTTCTCACCCACTCATGGGAGACACAAGCTGTTCTCTCACACAGCATCTGGCTTGGCTGGTGCCACTGAGAGGAGGGAAAGGTTTGCCTCCTAGCAGAGGAAACAATATGCAGACTGGAAGGGAACCTCCTCCCTTATGACGAAGCATCCTCATTCATGAAGTCTGCAAAGAAATTCTGGTAGAGAGGAGGCAACCTTTTAGTATTTTCAGTTGTTTGGGGTATTTGGAAATTAAAACGTATGTTTTTGGAATAGGTTATTTCTTTAATATTCTCTGGGAAAAACACATATTGTGTGTTGTCTAACATTGGCATGCCAGTCAAAAGTCATCTGTACTGTAGAATACAAAACCTGCTTTCATCTTTTTGGATGGAATATTGGGATACAGAAAATGGTAACTCAAAGGGAACAACCTAGCTAGTGAGAGGTAGCTGCAGATGGTAACTTTTCCAGGAGAATATAACTGCTTTCTCTCTCTAACAAGTCACAACTACAGACACAGCGGAGCAGATGCTTGGCCAGGAGGAGGCTGATGGTGCGGATACCTCTTGTGACCCAGGCCATGGAGTAATTGAGGAGTTCACTGATGTGAAACACGAATCTGAATTTAGCTTGGAAACCAATTTCATGGAAGAGGAGAGTGGAGATTGCAATGCAGATAAGAGAGACAGCAATTCTTCACAGGCCTTTTCAGAAGGTAAAACAGTATGTTTGTGTTTAGTGGTCTGCCTCTAGAGGAGGCCCATAAACATGTGTAAATTGTCAAACACCCTAATGATATGCTATATGGCTTCTGAGTTCTTCTGCTACATTATTCATTGTATTGCCCACAAGTGGGATGGTTACATAAGGGACATTTAATGCTATTGCAGTCACATAGCTGAGCCGTTTGTTTTCTGTAGCCCCTGCAGACTGGGATTTGTGCGTAGTTTCTGTTGTGACCAATAAAACTTGAAATATCAGGAACTAGAAATGTGCATGGAGGATGCTATTCTGTTCTTTTGCTTTAATAGTGATTTAAAAGCTACTGTAATATGAAGGGCTGTGCAAGCCTGCACTTGATTGTGGAAGATATTCTTGGCACAGACAGCACAGGAGATAATCACAAAGCTCACCTTTGAGGGCATCCTTCACAATTCAGTGGAGTTAGAGGTGAGATTCTGGGAAGCTTGAGGCAGCCACAGTAACTTAGACAGATGCTCAGGGCATTCTGAATTTTGAAGGTTATGCAGGAGTCCAGCTGCACCAGAACCGGGAAGGCATGAGGTATCTTTTAAGGGCGTAGCCTGGAATCTGGATGCCACAGTGCAGTGATGGTTGCAGTCTGAGCTCCCATGCTGGAGTCGTCCTACCATGTGTAATACAAATAACTGTGTGGACATGTGTGTGATCTTTCAGTGATATGTCACACATTGGCACTTGCAGAACTTCTATTCATATTTCATGCTCTGTGGTTTTAATATCAGATGGCAGAGTTTGAGAGAAACATGTTTGTGGCATCCCTGGTGATGCTGGCTTGTCATCTTGGAGCAGCAGCTGACATTAGATCTGGGAGGTAGCCTATTTGATACATGAAATGTGTAGAAGCATCAAAGGGCCATGTGATAGAAAAAACAGCTCATACTTGTTACCATGAGAATATTGCTTAGGCTGTTGGCATTGCATTTTAACAAGAGCAGTAGCTCTCCAACTGCATGCTAAGTATCCTAACAGCTTTGTTCAACCTATAAACGATGCACTTCTTCTCAGTGGGTTCCTGTAGCTTGAAGTAGCTTTATAGTCTTAATACAGAAAATGAGTCACCTAAGATAGCAGAAAGGGGATAGAGTTCTACTCTGGTCCTGGGGTCACTAGAAAAATCCTGGAGTCATTTCTGAAAATGCTTCACATTATTCCCTCTTCTTTATCTGACGAATGCTGGAATCATTAGAACTCAACTGAAGAGAGAACCTGTATTACAGTTAAATTACATCCTGTTCATTTGTGTTGCTGGGAAGATATTTTCTACAGTGTCATAATTAGCGAATGTCTTGACTTTTGCCTGGATAATTTGTACGTGGGCTAGATATCCTTTGGCAAGCACTAGTGCTCTCTAATTAGTTTTCTTTATGCAGTGAGCGCTGCTCTGCTGCGAGCAGCGTACAGAGCTTGGTTTTCAAAGTAAGCTTTGCATGTGACTCGTGCATGCTGGTGTGTTTGAATATAATATGATTTCACAGCTCTTTGCCTCTCCTTTCCTTTCTGAAAAGAAATGCTGATTAGATAAATCAGACTTTTCCTCACTTTGAGCAATATTTCCCTCCCTTCCCCCAAATCCGCCTAATCTTTCCTGCTTTATCATGAACTGTATTCACATCACTGGGCAAAGGTGCAAAGCCCAGGGCAGAGCTGTGTATAAATTAAGAAGGGCAGTAAGTTCACTTGGGTCTTTATTATTGACAGCCTATTTCACCTGCAAGGGATGGACGTGTCAGTGCTTAAGGCAGAAAGTTGCCACAGTGTTTTCCACTACATATTGCTTTCCTGTCCAACATTTGCTTTGTGATTGAAAGTTCTAGTATTTCCATAAGTGCTGCTTTTTCTTTTTTTAAAGCAATTTGTCAAATCTGTTCTCTCTGTTCTTGTAGAAAGAATTTGACATCTTTTTTCTCAGCTCCAAGTGCTTTGAAATGACTAGTTTTAACTGTGGTCTTGGCCAGCTTGGAAGCTCTTGGTGTCATTTGCAAATCCATTCTGAAGCTTGATTCCAGTATTAGCTGTAATATTTCTGAGGATTTTTTTTGTTGTTATAAATAGATCCATTTAAACATCACATGGACAAAGAACTTGAAGAAAAAGAAGTAGAGAAAATGTCTGCGCTTCCTAAGACTTCAAGTCAAAGCAAGGTAACGGTGTTGTGTAGCAATCCAGAGTTCCTACAGATGCTTGGATTATAGTAATTCTTTTTTGATATTGATTATTATTATTAGCTGTTGGCACTGGAATTGTCAAGATTTTGTCACTGTGTTGTTGCTGAAATATTTTCTTCTTTACTTAGTGCTGAGCAAGAGTTGAAATCTGAAGTCTGCTCTTATATAGGCATATGGCGACACATCAGGAAAGCATAGCTTTAGAGTTTCTTCTGTAGTCCCAGACCAACAGGTTTAGTTCTTGGCATCAGGTCGAAACAGGACTGGAGTCTGAGCAGTTAACAGCACGATGCCAGGGATATGCTCTGCAACTGAGCTTGTGACCATGTACAGCACGGTTGTCAAACTCATGGCCCATGGGCTGAATCCAGCCCTTCACCTTTTTTTTCCGACCTGGCACCTTGTTTCTCCCCGGCGGCAGCGCTGAGCTCCTTGTCCCTGCGCTCCTGCCAGCACTGATCACGTGTGCAGTGAGTGATGCGCGTTAGCTGCAGGAGCAGGAGAATGGTGGGAGCTGTGAGTTTGACACCTCAGATGCACAGGCTTTAAAGTACTTGTGATACACTTTCACTTTCTTGCTCCAAGATGGTTGTACCTCTGTACACATTTACAAGCTTGTAAAGGGGAATTTAATACTTATATTGTTAATACTGGAAATAATAAGTGAATTATGCCACCAGAAAGCCACCTCATTGCTTGAGACAGAGTATTGATTTTCAGAATACTAAGTTTTAGACAAACCTTTGCTTCCTAATTTTTTCACATCTGATTTTGTTTTGGAGAGTTGCCTTGCATTCTGGTCAGCCATATGCCGGGTGACATTCATTGGAAGGTATCCAATGGTTAGTCAGTCAGTCAGAAAGCTGTGATTGTTAAATTTTATTTCATTTTTTTCTTTTTTGGACTATGGTGCCCAAAAATACCAGTGCCACCTGAAGCAAAGCGTGATATATCTTTGTTTAACTTAGCATATCTACTTTACAGAGATAGATAGGGACAACTTGCGTGGCAGAAGGTTTAAAGTTTGGAGTGCTCCTCTACTACACTGACATTTTTTGGCCTTGAAATCAGACAGAAACCCAACAAGATTGGATTTAGCAATTGATTCACAACTTCCTAATGGGGTTTTATTTTCATTTTTAAACAAACTACATACCTCAGTGCAGCTGATCTGTAAGTGTAGTTGGGCTCTAGGGTTCTCATCTTGTTCCTGGTTTGTACCAGTGATTTGCTGGATGGGTTAGGCAAAAATGACATCCTTCATCTTCCTCAGTTCTCTCGTTTGTGAAATGAGAGCAGTTATAGACACATCACTACAAAATACATCCAGATCTACTGACCACAAGCTTGTAGTTGTTTACCCTGATAGACTCCAGGCATATTGAAAAAAAGTTTCAACTTATATTATGAAAAGATAGTTTCTCAAATGTCATGAACTTGATTAACCTCCCAGCTGTGGTGATGTGCTTATAAGTGAACTAAGTTTAGTACATCTGACTTCTCTTTGGGCTGTTTTTTTTTCAGTGGCCAAGGCTTGGCCAACTAACTTTTTCTTCCACTTTGGAGAAATGTAAACCTTTGAAAGCCGACAAAGAAGTTGATGTGAAACAGCTTTATCTTCACAAGCCTTTAGAAAACACTTGGCCAAACGTGAATAAACAATTTCTGTCATCAGTCAACAAACCAAGCGATCCCTTTTTTACCCCATTACAAAGAGAGCTCTTCTGTATCATGAATACATACAGAGACTTGTTCTATCCAGAAAGAAATGCTTTAACAAATGGAGAAGAAATCCGGCATGCTTACTGCTTGCATGCCTTAAATCATGTTCTGAAGGCAAATGCCCAGGTGCTCAGCAACAATGCCAAACGAAGAGACCAAAAGCCCGGTGCTGACAATGATGACTACAGGGATCAGGGGCTCACTAGACCTAAGGTAAGAGAGTTTTGTTGAGGTGATTTCCCCCATCCCCAGCCTGGGTGTCTCGTCAGGCTGGATGAACATCCGGGTAGTTCATCCAGAAGTATATCTGTTGCTGCTCTCAGGTGAAGTGTTCCTGGGCCTGTACTTTCCCTTTCCACACCCCTTTATTGTGTCTGCTGTGGCCAAGGCAAATACCCTCTGAGAGGAAGTGAGCACAGGGTTGTTAGCCAGCCTGTTTCGGTGCTGAGCCATGAGTTTGGTTGATTTTTTTCTTTGGTCCCCTGTCGCTATTAGATGGACATGTCGCCTTTTCCTGCTTCCATTTGCTATTGCCCAATGTGGAATGGGTATAGGACAGCTCTGCACAGGATATTTACATTGAGTGCTGTGCAGGGCTGTTGCCTCCCATCCAGGATCCAGCTGTTGTCTCTATCTATACACTGTGGGAGCTCTTGCTTGCTTAAGGGATAAGAAGAACAGGAGAACATGCGTAGTTTTTAATTCCCTTTTAATGGCACCCTGGGTGTGAGATGGGGAACCAAACTGAGCGGCTGACCAGTACTTATTCACGAGCACCAGCGCATCCTCCCTCCTTGCTGCGTGTCAGAATTGTTTTGGTTTGATTGTTGGGATGCCCCATGGTGGCAGATCTAAGTCAAAAGGTTACTTAACATACAGTTAACTCTGGGTGTTCATATTTTCTGACTTGTTCTGTTGTAACTGTTGATCTATGCAGGTACTGATGATAGTGCCCTTCAGAGAATGTGCTTTGCGGATTGTGCATATCTTCATCAGTCTTCTTGAAGTGAATGAGAAGAAAAAAATAGATGTAAGTAATAAAAAGCGCTTCAAAGGGGAGTTTGGCTTTGACCCAGAAGAGAAGCCCCCCAACCTGAAAAGACCTGAAGATTATGAAGCCGTCTTTGCTGGCAACATTGATGACCACTTCAGAATTGGTAATAACCTACTGAACTGGTTATTTTTAGCTTGGAAAGAACTGACAAATAAAAAGTTCTTCCTAAATGTCTCGGAGCTATCAGGGCTGTAAGTTCTGGGGAGGCTCTAGGCTCTGGTATTCATGCTGGTTTTTCATTGGCAACTTGGATTATTCTGAAAATCATAGAATGATTTGGGTTGGAAGGGACCTTAAAGACCATCTAGTTCCAACCCCCCTGCTGTGGGCAGGGACAAAAAAAATCTTTCTTGCCTTTCCAGAACTCAAAACGGAAGAGAATACAAAAGTAATGATTTTCACATGAAGTTCAGAATAACTTAAAATGCCATGATTTCTTTATTGTAGCAGGGACTGCCCACACCTCGTTTTAAAAAGGATAGCTTTGATTATGCAGCAAAGTCTTTCATGTTATTAAAAAAAAATCTTTTGGGTTTAATTAGCCTATTCACAATGTCTCTTGTAGTCAGTAATGGTTGGAACAAAATTAAAGCTCAGTACTGAGCAAAGCAGTTTTCCACTGTGCTACCCGTGGTTTTCATGAAAGCAAAGGGGTAGCCAGCAAGTAAGACTGTTGGACAAGTAGCAAATTTGCTACTGTTTCATAATATTGTAATCTCATGCTGTTTTAGTAACTGAGTATGCAGAAAATTAGCCAGTGGCTTGGTTCCTGGAGCTGCCATGATGAACAGGCAGTTTTTCTAACTTAACTTGACAGATCAGAGGCTTTGAAATTATTGTCCCTTGGAAGATAAATCAGCATCCCAAGAGATTTAATCATACAGTGGAGGATGCAAGCAGGTCCCACTCAGTCTTTCTTCCTTCCCCAGTGAATATTTCTCTGACTGAGAGCATCTTGCTTTCGGTTGCATAATAATTTTCCTTTCAGACCTCTCCCATGCCACAGTCTGCTTGGTCCACTTACTAGGTGTGAAGAAATGCTTGGAGAAACTTTGAATGCTGTTACTTGCAGAAGTGAATCACAGAAGCAGAATAATTGTTCTTTCTTACTGTGCCTCACTCCCCATTACTTAAGCGCAAAGATCTAATTTAAAGCATATTTGTTATGCTGTACTAAACCCACCCTTTCACATGTTTAAATGGAAAAAAGACTTGATGTTGTTAAACTGTGTGTGTGCTGTGACAAGTGATATCTTTGTCCTGGAAATGCAACCAAATGTGCCTTTCTTTTTTCCCCATTTATATCATTGGGTTAAGTTAAATAGTGAGAGGGTTCCCTGTTGAAGTGTGTGTGAAATTCTTGGAAGTGCCCATGGTAGCTGGCTTCACACAGAGAGGGAGTGAAGTTTGAAGAGACACCTTTGTTGGGCAGACTCTAGTGGATGGATTGAATTTAACTGCTTTAAACTGGAAGGAGGAAGATTTAGATTAGACATTAGGAAGAAGTTCTTCACAATGAGGGTGCTGAGGCACTGGCACAGGTTGCCCAAGGAAGCTGTGGATGGCCCCTCCTTGGAAGTGTTCAAGGCCAGGTTGGATGGGGTCTTGAGCAGCCTGGTCTGGTGGGAGGTGTCCCTGCCCATGGCAGAGGTGTTGGAACTGGATGGGCTTTAAGGACCCTTCCAACCCAGACCATTCTGTGATTCTATGAGTACAGGTCTGGACTACCTGGATTTTTCAGATCAAAATTAACTGTGGGTCCTAGTGAAGTTGCCATGTAGTTACAACACAGGTAACAAACTTCTATGATTCCTTCCTTTCTCTTTAACATGAGAGGTGGTTGCATAAGCTAGTTTGGCAAGTACACTGCAACGTGCAGTGTGAGAAGCAATGTCAGGGAAGGCGCAACACTGGTTATGTTTTCAGTTGTCACACGAAGAACCTCTTCCTTTGTATTTTAGTAGCAACTCTTGTGGCCCTGTGAACAAAGGGAGTTTATAGTCAAGAGGTCCACATGGAATCTTTCATGACAGATTAAGGTAGCAGTTACTGTAGTACCTAATGTCAGAGACTGAAGTCTAGGATTTAGGGAAAAGGGAATAGTCATTAATTTCTGCTTTTTTCTTTTTTTTTTTAAAGTTCTTTAGCCCCTTTATCCCCCTTTGGAGCAAAAAATCATAAAAAAAAATCTGTTTCACTTAAAAATTTTGTCCAGTCCATCAAAAATCTGGAAAGTACTACTGAAAGAGTTTGCTGAACTTCTTGAAAATCTGCCAAATGCCTGGCAATTGGGGGTCGGTAGGGACTGAAGTGTTTCAGACAAATAGATTTTACCCGGCTATAATCACTACTATGTTAAAGGAAATGAAACACAGGGAGTTACTGTTTCTCCAGAGCCTGCTGAAGGAATATGGCTTGTAATTGCCCTTAACTAAGAAAATGCTGTTGGTTGTTGTTGGACAGGGGTTGCAATTCTTCAAAAGAGTATGAGACTCTATGCACCATTTTACTCATCGGACATCATCATTGCCTCTCCCCTGGGTATGAGGACTATTATTGGCGCAGAGGGGGAGAAGAAAAGAGATTTTGATTTCCTATCATCAATAGAAATGCTCATAATTGATCAAGCAGATATTTACCTGATGCAGAATTGGGAACATGTTCTGGTGCGTTTTCCGTATGTATTCATTTTTGTGTTGTAGTGTGTCTTGTTAGTCTGATAGAAATTAGTTTTGGCAGTGAACAGTATTTGTGGTTTTTTACTGACTTGGTTCCAGACATGTGTCCTTGTTCCTTTTCCTCCTTCCACCCTGATATTTTCCTTGCACTGAAAATACAGATTTTGGTAGTATTCAGCATCTGTTCTCTATAAATCTTAGTATTTAATACTTTAGTGCCATATTTTATTAGAGGGTTTTGGTTAATGAAAGTTTTTAAGGTCGAAAGGTTGGGGTTTTTTCCCCATAGAAACACCTTTGATGCACCCGGGCCATGCATTTCAACAGCATGATCTTACTGTATATTTTGGCTGTGCATAGAATGTGTCTTATTTCCTGGGGGGTCCCAGGAAAGGCACGTCAGTCTACATGGTATCCAAGGAGTCAGTCCTGGAGCCTGTTTCCTGTTCTTTCCTTTGGGTGTGACTGCTTGCTCTGCAGCAGCAGCAGCGATGCTGCTCCTAGGCATCATTCAATAAGGCCAAAATGCAGTGAATTTCTTTACTTGCACTTAAACTCCTCTTGAATGCAATTGGAAACTGCACTTGGGGTTCTTTTACTTCAGAAACGTTGGGCCCATTGTCTTTAATGGATTTGTTTTTGAATTATATTTTCCCTGTGGGAGAAGATTAGAAGCAAAGGTTACTGTTACTGATGACTAAAGAGATGTTAGCTTTCAGTTCTCTAGCAGAAAATCAAGTAAATTAACTCGCTGTGGTGGTCGATAAATTCTGCACAGTCGTGTCTTGGGAGGTGACTGCTGTTCTATATTCTGTGCTGTCTTGCTCGTCCCTGCTCGCTTTGTCACTGAAATTAAGACTTTTGTGGTCTGGGTGCAGGGAAGTCGATGTGTAGCAATGCATTTCCATCTCTCTGTGTAGCACCTGATGAAGCACATTAACCTGCTGCCTCTGGATTCCCATGGGGTGGACTTCTCCCGAGTGCGAATGCTGAATCTCAATAACTGGTCCAAGTACTATCGCCAGACGCTGCTGTTCAGCGCTCTTCAGGATCCCCAGATTAACTCTGTCTTCAACAAACACTGCTTCAATTACGTGGGGCAGGTGAGTTCACAGATGAGCTGAAATCCTTCTTTTAAATGCTGGCATAGGAGAGGGGAAGAGGAACAGAAACCCAGCATGTGGAGAAGGTCCGTAACTCAGTTGTGGAAAGACTGTCTGTGTGCCAGTCATTTCCACTAACCAAGGATTTCAGTCTCAATCTCCTTGACACTGCATGACAGTTTCTAATGCTGTGCCAAAGGCATGAAGAGCCACTCTTCTTGCAACAGTACGTATTTCATCCTTTTCTTTCATGCGTAGCTGTTTCATGTCGGAAATCAGATTTTGTTTTTTCTTAATTTGACACTCACAAGTTATCGTTATTTTTTTTTGTTAAATGAAGGGTTTGCCTGTTTCTTTCTATCTCTTTTTCTCCTGCTGTATAAGAAGCACAAACTGCAATTACTTTGAAAGAAACAGGAAAAGTAAGAACATCAGTTGTCCATCTCAAATATATGGAAGTCAGGGCCTAAGCGGTGATCATGCATATTTAACAGTTCTGGGGTGTGTAAATGTGAATGTAGTTTTGTATTGGAGCTTTCTTAAAAACAGCTTTGTGCACTGCTTGAAGATGTGAGTTACGAGGAGAAAGCTTCCTGGAGTGTGGTTGCCTTTGAAATGCTGCTTCCCTGAACATCCTGCTTTCTTCTTGCAGGTAGCTGTCCGCAACGTACCACTGAGTGGCTCCATTAGCCAAGTTGTGGTCCAGCTTCCTCATGTTTTTCGGAGGCTAGAAGCTGAAAATTTAACTTCTGTAATAGATACAAGGTACTCTGTGTTCCAGACTATTTTCCTGTACCCTAATGACTGCAATTTCAGATTCAGTTGAACATGGTGTTGCACGCAGAGTGCAATGTGATTTCACCACAGAAGTGCACCTTCATTAGTCTTCAGGTGCAGGCTTGGCTCTGCACAGGTGCAGGGGAATACTGAATTCCTCCTTGCCAAAGGCACTGGAGAATAAAGTCTGAGAAAGAAATTCCAGTCCTTACCATAATTGTAGCACTGGTAAACCCTTTGTCTTTTATCTTCTACACGTGTAGAAATCCTATGAAGTTAAAGAAGGAAAAATGTAGCCAAAATCTTCTATAGTCTGTTGTTTGATGATATTCTTGCTTTAGATCATGTGAATATTGGAAGGCTAAATGTTGACTCTGATTAAAACATGTTTGTTTTCTTCACCGAGGTTTCAGTTTTTCGTCAGCAAAGTTCTGCCCGAGTACCGCGATGCCATCATGTCACACACACTCATTTATGTTCCATCATATTTTGACTACGTGCGTCTTCGCAATTACTTCAAGAAAGAGCAGCTGAATTTCACTCACATCTGTGAATACACTAAAAAGGCTGGCGTCTGCAGAGCAAGACGGTTCTTTCTCAACGGAGAGAAGCAGTTCTTGTTGTTCACTGAGCGCTTCCACTTTTACAAAAGGTGAATTGTGGACCGACTTTTCCCTTAAGTTGCAGGTCTGCTGTTTTGGAAGTAGAGTCTGACCTTAATCATAGATGGGCTGTGTTGCTTTTTGACTTTGGATCTTTCTGATGACTTCTTTGACTGAAGTAAGAACTTTTCAGTTTACCTGAAAGTTTTTGCATGTTGTCAGCAGTCCCTTGCAGAGACTTTAATACTTAGGTGTGCACAGGGCTTTATTCAGGAAGGTAGGCACTGCCAAGTTCCACTGAAGTTAGGACAGGATGATACAGCCTGAAAAATGGGATTTATTGTGCCTTTTATTTGTGTTCATCTGTGCCACAATAATTACATTAAATTCTGGGAAAGGATATGGAACTGGTTCAATACAGCAAGCTGAGGCCACATGGAAAATTTGCTGCATCCTGACTGGATCTCTTTAGAAGTACCTAATGGAACAGGTTTCTCTATTAGCAGAAGATATTTAGGCGAATGCGTAAAGTTTCGTGAGGATCAGTCTGATCAAGCTTCACTGTCTTAAAATCTAAGCCAAAGAGGCTGAATACTACAGAAATTGGTGGTGGTCTGTACTTTGAGGAAGTAATTGTGCCTGAGAGTGCTAGATATTCCTCCATTAAATTCCACATCTGTGTTAAGTTTAAGCCTTCAGTCTCAGACACAGGGTTTGTAGAGTTGAGCTACAACTAACGTGACTTGAATTTAATGGAAACTGGAAGAATTGAGGTTGGATTGATGTTTTAACATGCATATTTTGTAAAAATTTGCAACAAAGTTACTTAGTTACTTTTTTGTTATTTTCCTATTACAGGTATACCATAAAAGGCATTAGGAACCTCATTTTTTATGAGTTACCAACCTACTCCCACTTCTACAGTGAGATTTGTAATATGATGAAGGCCACAGACAATGCAGCAGATGCTGCTTGGACCTGTACTGTGCTCTACTCCAAATACGATGCTCAGAAATTGGCTGCAGTGGTTGGCATAGATCGTGCAGCTCAGATGCTACAGTCCAAGAAAAATGTGCACCTCTTTGTTACAGGAGAAAATGAATAAGTGACATTGCAGACTGGATGATTGGATGGACCTGTCTTTTATTCCTAATGCACTTTCTGATCTTGCTTTTTAAAAAAATATTAAACTTTTTACTCCCTTTTACTAAATATTCTGTTGAAAGTGTTCATATAGTACTAGATTTTTTGTTTCAGTACTCTGTCCAACAAGAAATGAAAGGTGTCATTCAAGAAAGCAGGAGTTGGGGTTTTCTTTTGTACAGAAACAAAATCAATCCAGAACTACGATTGTTCATATTGAAAAACTCACTGGTCAGTAAAGATAGATGCTGTTGATAAATAACTTGTGATTGGATTGCTTCACTTCATCTTCAGGTGTAGAAAACTCACCTTTTTTTGTCAAAGGCAACTTTTTCCTTTAATCTAGGGGAAAAAAATGTGCCCAAATATTAATACAGTCCCTTCTGTAAGCCTACATGTGAGAGGTGCAGGCGAAGGCTCTTCAACACAAGTGTATTGTTGAATGAGAGTTGAAGTTGCTTCAGCTTGGCAGCTTTGAGAATGAGAATCCATGAATGTGCTGGGGTAGGAGCTATGGGTTTGCATTTTTTCCTAAATGGCTGAAGTATCTCTGCCTCCTATTGACCAGGGCCCCTCTGGCTGGTCAGTTTTACCAGGGATAAAGTTTTCCAAAGGAAAACCAAGAGCTGGACTTAGACAGACGAGCCTAGGCATGCCTATCCCACCTCATCAAAGCAGCGCTGCGGAGTACAGAACCGTGCGGAGCATTGCAAATACCTATGATCTCCCCTCTCACACCATGGGTAGGGTTTGGTTGGTTGGTTTGGTTTTTCTTTCCTCGTAATGATTGCTTATGGACAGCATGGAAGCATCATGGAGCTGCCTCTTCTCCTTCCAGGGAGCCAATCCCGATTCAAAAGTAGCTAGAAGTAGAGAGACCAGGTTTTGTAAGTGTGTGCTAGGACTGCGGGAAGACTGTTCTTTGGAGGGACAGGTGAACCCAAATGCAAGGAGGAAACATCTATCCTCTGGTAAGCTTTGAGGGAATTCTTGTGTGGGAGGTTTAAGTAAACACACCAAAGTGAAATTAACTCCTCAAGTAAATGCACAGGCACATAATTTCAGCCATTTTTTTATCATTCTTGCTTCCTGTATTTCTCAGAGGCTGCGAACTCCGGTAGTAATTGAAGTCCTGAAATCATTTAGCAGACACGCGAATCCGTGTAGTCTCTTGCTTTGCATTTTAAGTAATGATTTCTGTTAATTTTATGTACCTCTACTGCAGCACACAAGGATTAAGAGCCAGCCACAGTAAAGGTCTTCTGAACATCTGCCTGCTGTACAGCAGAGACAGCAGTAGCAGCAAACAAGGACCTTTCTTGCATGGTATAGGCTCGACGTGGGAGAATTGTGGCTCTGCATATGAAAACACAAAGCACACGAAATAGGATTAAGGAATTTTCTTTCTACACCGGATGTGCTTAGCAGAGATGAATAGCTGACCTCTGAGGAAGCTAAAGTGGAATAGCTACTTAGGGAGATAAAATGATGCAGTGCAGCTACTGTTTAAAGAAGCAGCAAGACTTTTGTGCCAGAGCTCTAACTATGCAAGGATTTTTCTCCCTGAAAACTGAAGTTAACAGCAAAGTGCCTTGATGGGAATAGGGCCAAATTGTAGTCTGAGACCCTCATAATTTTTATGTTTGTTTCTAAGACAAATTTACTTGGAAATGTGAAATTATGTATATGAATGCTACATTTTTAATGTTGATTACTAACTCACTGATTGCCAAAGCAGTGTGTAAATGCTTCTTCACTGTGTCTAGTTAGTGCCCTGAGATGCAGGCACGAAGTTGATGTATGCTTGCCCTTAGAGAGCTCATGAAGGGAGGTTTTTCTGCCCTAGCAAAATATTCCTTGCTTTAGTAGGGAGCCTCGTAAGCCAATGCAAGAAATCCTACCCTAGGTAGTGGCATTAGCGGATCAGCCAGGTTTGGTGGTACGGGGAGCCTGTCTCTGTAATGGTGTGGGGGGGGTTCTGTTCCCTGGTGCTTCCTCCTACCCTTGTGCTGTGATGTTGCAGTTCCCCAGGTGTTGGCCCACTTAGCAGTGGAACTCTGGTGAACTGAGGAGGAGATCTGGTCTTGTTTAAAACTTCCCTTTGCCCCCTTTTTATCTCATTTTAAACAATTACGTGGTGCAGTTCACAGCCCTGCAGAGTGGTTTGTCCAAGAATGAAGGGGTCAAATACCAGCTCTCAGCAAAAGGAGGCTCAGAAAATTTGAATCATAAACCTTGGAAAACAAGAGCTGACAACATCTCGTGATGGAAGAAATTTGGACCCTTGACCTGAGATCTGTTGACATGCAACCCTGAAACATAAACCTGGCTCCAAGAAGAATTAAGAAAGGACTTTTTAAGATGATTGTTAAAACCATGTCTAAACCCCTATAATCCCTCTATCCCCCATGTAATCCTACCTGAAGAAAATTTAACTATTTGGAAATAGCAATAAAAACTTGTGTAACTCCCTAATTAACATAGGGTGTCCCCTTCATTAAAATGTCCAGCCCCGAGGCCTATAAAATTGTGTTTTCATGCTCAATAAAGCATTCCAGTTTTCCCCATTCCGGAATCGTGTTAGTTTTACTTTTCAGACTGCCACTCAAGAGTGGCAAGGTGGTAAGTTAGTGGGAGGTGGTGAGCGCTGTGGTCGGAGTTTGGCCCATCCTGGATGTGTATTTAATGGATACCAGTGTTTCACATGCTGGGGCAAATGCTGGCTCCAAATGAGTTACATAAGAACCTGTCTTATAATGAATTTTCTTGATGATAATGTGGCTTTCAGAGAGGTGCCTGAACCTAGCGCATTCTTGTAGACATTCTTAGTCAGTTTTAGAAATGGAATGTGTACATCTGGCCTTCGTGGGGTTTTTTAATTATTCAACACTTTTTTAAACTGTTCAAATTGTGACACGAATGGAATAAGAAAAGATGTTAGCAAATACAGTATTTTACCTTTTTTTTTTACTGGGAAGATTGCAGTCTTCACATGGCAAGATTTTTGCAGTGTTTTCAGAGGAATGCACCAGTAATGATCAAATTCTCATCTTCAGGAAGCAAATATAATATGGAATCGTGTTGATTTTGACATCAGTATTTTTTTACCTTTAAGGATGTGATGATGATGTTTCTGAAAAATCCTTTTGTGTCGACATTTCTAAAGAATCTTGGAGTACTGAGAACTAATCCTGTAGTTTTTATTTTCGAAAGGCATCCTAAAGCAGTGCAAGAGTTGACTGACTGGCCTCAGGAGGCAGCTTCCCAGACACCAGCTGCTCACGTGCGGTACTGCTGAAGCATTAGCAGACAGCTTTTGGGAATACAAACACAAAGGTAAAAATAAACCAGGATTAAGGATTAAGATGTTAAAAAAGAATTTATTTTCAACATTTCCTGTCTCCTAGGAAATCCTAGTAGCTGATGACCGAAAGACATACTTATCAGTAGGAATATTGTTCTTCCAGCTAATGAGCTCATGTTATAATGGCTCCTTTTCTCACTAGCAAAACCTAATCAGGATAATAGGTTTGTTACTTTTTGTTGCTCCTTTCAAAGATGACAAAAAGGCAATGTTTTGGGTTTGTTTTTTTTTTAATGAAAATATGTTTGTAGGATGGGAGCCAGCTTGCTGCTTCTGGCTGTATTAATGGAGGGATGGAAAGGTGACTTGGGGACAGTCTGTCTCTGGAGCTGGGGAACTGCCTCCGGTAAAGAGGCAGGTTGTTGGTTTTGCAGCAGTCACTGGGAGACATGGGATGAGTCACATGAGAGAGAAACTGGAGCATTCTTGTTAACAACACCAGAATTAACAATTACTTTACCGTTGTGCCGTCACGGGCTGCCAGGATTTCTCAGCTCCACGTTAGTCACATTCCCATGGCCTCAGGAGTTCCTCCCCAGGGTTTAGGGTTGTTTCGGACTTATCAGCCAAGCGTGTCTGATGAAACAGTTTGCTTTGTTGGGGGATTTTCCGAAAGCCCACCCACAAAAGCGTGTGTGGTGGGTGTATGAGGGGGCTGTGCAAAGAGGGAGAGAGGTGAGAGCAGGTGGAGAACAGCAGTGCCTCTCACCCCTGAGCCTGCGGGTCTGCCCTGCTGTTCTCCTGCCCAGGGACTGAACTGTATAGCAGAAGGTGCCTCTGTTCACCTTATCCATCTATCTTCAGACCTCCTGGAGGTTCTGCACCAGGAAGGACTCAGGTGACCCAGGAGGGTCACAGAGGTGAGGCTTCATCTCTTGCCCTCTCCAGCAAAGCCAGGTGACCGTTAATCCTATAAGAAGGCGAAAGTGCTGCTGCCGCTGCGCAGGCAGGCACAGACATGGCAGAGTTGTGCTGTGCAACAGCCCAGGACTAGGAGGGCACAAAGCCTGGCTGCAAGACATGCCATATATTGTGCCTCAAAGGCATTGCACAGGATTTATGATCCAAGACTAGATCCACTAGATTCAAGTCAGTTCAGTCCCTGTAGCTTTAAATCTCGTCTTCTGTGCTAAGCTTGACAGTAAAGGGTAATTAGCACAGGGCTGGTTACATTTTAATTAACCATTAGCTTCAGCTGGGGTTTGCTTGTTTTACCAGGTGGACTGTGAGTTGGGCTGAGACCACCACCTCTTGGATGGATACACAGCTGTTAGCTGGTGTGTAAATTAGTTGCCTGAAAGGGAGATGTTGAAATGGTCTTAACATTGAGTGATATTTGAGAAATAAGTATTTGAGAGTATAAGAGAGATGCAGAAATCTTCAGTAAAGGACACAAGAGACGTCAAAGTAAGGTAAAGAGAAATAACACAACAATGGACAAAGATAGAATGGTAACCTAGGAGCAGCTGACAACATAATTATGTCGCTGTAACTGAAAGCAGAAATTTGGCCTTAGTCTTTCAGACCAAATGGTAAAATCACACTAAATTCTTACGTGCTGCACTTGAGATTGCATTTCCTGGCTCAAACTCTTAGCACTGATATCGGCATAAATCTGAAGAGATGTTGCCAGAATTGCTAAAACAGAAGTTTCTCAGGATGCTGTAAGGTCTATTATTAGCCCCTCCTTTACACTCATAAAAAAAAAGGGGGGGAATTTGGTAGCAGAGGCTGTAACTGAAAAAACATGGCCAGTATCTTGTTATTAGTAGCTATGAAGCAGAAATCTCATTATTTACCTGCCCTGGGTGTCAGGTTTCAAAAGCCCTCGTTACCATGTCATTAACAGGTTAGTAAAGAATGAATATTTAGCTTTAATAATGCATAATTTTTAATCAAAGTAGGGAAAGCTGAATTGGCTTTGTACCAAGTCATGAGCATAGACATAAAATGGATAAATGGGAACCAGTTAATACAATTTATTTGGACTTTTACAAGGTCTTTGACAAGTCCCTTCATCGGAGGCTTCTGAAGAAAGTGGGTGGTGAGGCTGGAAGGATAATAGCAGCTCATCGCAGCAAACGGCTCTGAGTTACTTCAGTGCTACCTCCACTGCTGAGCATCTCTATAGGATGAGCTATTAAATTTCTCTCCCAAACATTGTTCCATTGTTCTGTGTGTGGATCTGGGCAATTTCCCCTGTTCCTGAGCTTAATCGCATAATTAACACACTCTGGGAAAGAATTTGAAGGGAGAGGCATGCCTGGCTTTGCAGCTGGCTGAGGTCGGGGTCAGCATGGTAGACCTGTTCAGAAAAGACCACTGGAGCATCAAGCAACGGATGATCAACCAGGGTGTGCTTTTTTTGAAAGACGCCTTGCAGGTTCCTCTGGCACAGCCAGTGCCGATAGAAAACTTGAGTAGCTAGAGAATAAGCCATATTTTCTGACAATTAATGTTTCTCAGACATCACTGAACATAGCACTATAACTTAAAATTGCCTGCTCTTTAGCATGATCTCGCTCTTTCCCTGTTATATTAAAGTACGTGATTATATTAACAAAGAATACGATGGTTGAGGCTGCAGTGGGCAGAGCTTGACTTACTGCAACTCTGCTACGTGTTACCCTCTCCCAGAGTAGGGGAAGAGCCAGTGGTAATGAACACCATCTCCTTCTGCCATTTCAGATCTTTCAGGCTGCTTTGTACTTGAGTTCTCACTCCCCTCCTGCGTTGGTACTGGAAGCAGAGTTGGGTGGGATGCAATTAAGTGCTGATAAAATGAGCCTAAACCATGAAGAAGCCCTAAAGGCATAAATTAGTGTCTGTATTAATTCCAGCTGCAAGGTAGAAGCTTTCCAGTAACTTCAGAGGCTGCTTGTTTGAATCCAAAGGAGGGAGAGGTCATTTAGAGATTGTGTTGCATTGCAGAACTCTCAGATTGCTTACAAAATTTGTGAAAGAGCTCACCTTAAAAGCGGGCATGGGTATGTTTGGTGGAATCAATCCATGGGATAAAGGGAGCCTGTTGGCAGGAAGCAGATGGCTTTGTCCTCACAAACAAGGAGAACTGAAGCAGATGTAGAAGCACAGTAAGGTCCTGTTTCCAAAGAAGGGAGCCCAAACGATAGTGCTCAAAACATGCCTACACGCACCACACAGGCTGCTTTTGAGGGCGAAGCCATACCAAGGTAAGTCTCTGTTCGTTAATGGAAGAGGTCTCACAGTGTGGGGGTCCCACACCGGAGGAGTTCCCACAGTAATGGTGGTGCTGTGAGCACCACGGGATGGGGTGTTCCTGGCAGCGCAGAAACAGGCATCTGTGTAGCAAGCAAAGAGCAAACAAGGTGGTGTGACTGAAGCAGTGAGGCACAGAGCACCCAGAGCAAAGCTTCCCAGTTTGAGAAGACTTGACGCTAGGAATTTTGCTCCACCTCTTTTAGAGGTATAAAACGCAGAGAATGGGACAAACTTAGAATCATAAAATCATTAAGGTTGGAAAAGATCTTTGAGATCATAGAGTCCAACTATTAACCTGTCACTGTCAAGTTCACCACTGTCCCTAAGGACCTCATCTGCATATCTTTTAAATTCCTCCAGGAATGATGACTTAACCACTTTCCTGGTGAGCCTGCTCCAATTCTTGACAAGATTTTCAGTGGGAAAATGTTTCTTAATATCCAATCTAAACCTCCCCTGGCAAGACTGGCGGTCAATTCCTCTTGTCCTATCTTGTTACTTGGGAGAGGAGACCGACACCCACCTCCCTACAGCCACCTTTCAGGTAGTTGTAGAGAGCAATAAGGTCTCACCTCAGCCTTCTCCTCTCCAGGCTAAGCAACCCAGTTCTATCAGTAAAGAACTTCCAGCAACCTCCTCCAGCTTTCACGTTTCCTCCTCAAGTTCTTCCTCTCAAATGCCTTTGGGCTGCCTGCCAGGCAGACTGACTGCAGGATAGGGAAGGATGTCCCCTTTGTCCTGCCCGGAGGCATTGTGACTGCTACATTGCCAACTGGTGACAACTGTGACATGGGAGTGACAGGGCCGCACATGTGCAGCCCTGCCTACTATTCCTCCACCCAGCATCCTTCATAGAATCATAGAATCAGTTAGGGGTTTTTTTCGCAAAACTTTGTGAGAGGCAAAACAATGGTATAAATAAAATAATGTTATGAAGTAACTTTCACATCGGGGTAGAGCAAGAGAGCCACCTCTCAGCTGTTACTCATTTCAATAATCAGATCTACTGCTGATTTAGGGAGGCTTACAACACCATGGGGGAAGAGGAAAGTGAGAGAGGTGACCTTAAAGATCACCCAGTTCCAACTCCCTGCCATGGGCAGGGACAGCTCCCACCACACTAGGCTGCTCAAGACCTCATCCAAGCTGGCTTGAACACTTCCAGGGAGGGGGCATCCACAGCTTCCCTGTGCAACTGGTGCAAGTGCCTCACCACCCTCATCATGAAGAATTTCCTGGTTCTGGGACACTCATTTTCTCTCAGGTGGCCTGCCAAGACCTCCAATGCTGTGTAAGCTACCTTTGTCACAGGAAGGGGCAAAACAAGGGTAGACTAAAGAATTATCTCCAGTACATTTAAGGTGTTCCTTGTCTTGGTGTCCAGAGAAGGGGGTCACTAATCATATCTTGTACCTCCTACTCCCTGGAGTCTTTCAATAGATGTGTTACTGTGTGCATCCTCAGGAATGTGGCACTGTCCTGAGGAAACTGTTTTAATGCCAAGGCAAAAGCCAAAGGTCAAATCATTTCTTGGAGATCTTCTGTTATCTGCAGAGTGTTAGGATCAGGCATTTTCTTCTGTTGTGCCCGCTCTACCCCCATCTCTCCCAGAGTCAGATAAGTTCCCGACTGACCCGTCAAACACAAATAATGTGAGAAGTCTCAGTGATTCACAGCTAGGACACGCGGAGTGCTCTGTTCTCTGCTCACACTGCGAGGCAATTAATGCAATTTGTGCTGTTTGGCTGAGCGAACAGTTTGAAATGAACCGTTGAGCCATCTGTTCCTCCAGCTGACATCAGGCGTGTCAAGAGTAGCAGTTAGCTTTTGCTGGGAAAGAAACGTCTCACTGTCATTAAGGAAAGTTCAAGAAAGCCGAGATGTGGAGGTTTTTTCTTCCCCTTCTACTATCTTCAAAACAAAGTCTTTCATATTTTCTTGTGATTCAGGCTATCTGCCCTGCAGACATTTCTGGCCTCTAGTCAGGGTCTTGGGAGCAGGGAAGTGGCTTTGCTCAGCACCACCTTTTCTCACCTCTTGCAAGCTTTTGGAGAGAGGAAGGTGCTCAACAGGATCTGAGTTTTACATGATTGCTTTGCTCTTCCCTTGCTCTCTCCATCCCTGTAGGGTGCTTTCTTGAGCCAAGGGCTTCAACAGTTTCCCTTGAAACTAGCTCTCAAGACGATCTTTAAAAGGAATTTTGGAGGTCATATTTCATTCCCTGCAATTATTAAAAGATACTTGCTATAAGAAAAAATCATTATCTTATCAGTAGTGGGAAGATTGGGAAAATGTTTGGCCTGTTTCTCAATGGAAAAGAAGCTCTATATACAGATGACCCTGAGGAACTGGAAGTTTGATACCTGTTCTGTATTGTGCTGCCTGAAAGAGGGTTACAGCGAACAGATGGCCAGTGCAGCTAGCGCTAGAGGCAAAGGGTTAAGCTGAGCCTAAACCAGGGAATACATCAGCAGAATGTTTTAAAATTAACCAGGCCTGGTGAACTGCAATCCCTGAATACATGGAGATGTCATAGAATCATAGAATGTCCTGAGCTGGAAGTGACCCACAAGGATTATTTTGTCCAACCCTTGTTCCTGCAATGGAGAAAACCAAGATGCAGGGTTTCTGAAAACTTGTGGATAGGCAAGATACCAACAAACTGGGAAAAGCTAAGATGGTACCTGTTTTTAAGAGGTAGATCTGCGAAAGGTATAGCAAATTTAGGGAATAGTAAAGCAGTTTGCATCAGCTCAAAACTTTTAGGGCAAATTCCCAAAACAGTTTAAGAGCATCTACAAGAGACATTACTGATGAAAAAAAAAAGAGAAAAAAAAATAGAGAAACTACATCACACCAAGCTTATTTTCTTCGAGAAAAGAGTGGCTGGAGAAGCCCTACATGCTGTCTATCTGGATTTGCAAGGGTATGGCTGTGTGGCACAACATTCCATTTAGAAAACTAGAAAAACATTGAAAGGTTTGAGGGAGGGGTTTGATGCCAAGATGGATGGACATCCCTGGAGGGCAGTGGTGTCAGCAGACATTACATCACAAGCTTTTCATTATAGTCTGTTCCGGAGCAAGTCTTTTAATGGCTTGTTAATAGCCACTGCTGGACTAAGGCTTATGCTTATTACGTTTGCAATTTACAAGAAGCTTCAAGGTCTTTGAAGAGCAGGATTTGAATTCAAGATGTTAGATATTAGGAAGAAATTCTTCACAATGAGGGTGCTGAGGCACTGGCACAAGTTGCCCAGGGAAGCTGTGGATGCACCCTCCCTGGAAGTGTTCAAGTCCAGGTTGAATGGGTCTTGAGCAGCCTGGTGTGTTGGGAGGTGTCCTTGCCCACGGCAGGGGGTTTGGAACTGGATGATCTTTAAGGTCCCTTCCAACCCAGACCATTCTGTGATTCTATGTTCTCAACAAATAGGGAAAATGGCCTGGGAAATTTAAAAAAAAAAATCAACTTGGACAAGAGCAAGATCATGCTCTTAGGCACGATACAAGGTAATAAAATATGCTGCTGAACAAAAAGATCTGGAAAAACACAATAAGGTGGTATTATGGGTCACAGATTAAATAGGAGTCCACAGTATGATGATACTGAGAAAAAATAAATGTAGTTCAAGAGTTGTTTACCTTTATAGTAGTACAATCTTTAGGACTTTTAAAGTAATCCATCCTGTTTACTGAAAAATATCAGACCTTGTCTGGTCTGGAGTATCCACCTAATTTGGGACACTACATTCAGAGCAGGTGTGGACCCATTAGTCCAGGGAAGAGTGGAAAACAAAAGAGGTGACTGAAAGGTGAAATGTTTAGGTCCTCAAATGTGTAAAATGCTATTCCAGAGAGCAGTAACTTCTGCTTTTTATGGTTCACAGGGTAAGCAACAAGGAAAATTAAAGTTAAAAATTCGGAGAAAACATTTTAATGGGGATGGTATGAAGACACAGGAACCGATCACTCAGGGAGGTGATGTTTGTGTGAGCATGGCTCTTTTCTTGGCATAAACGGAAGCAAAACTGCTGCTGTGTACATTGTCACAGGAAGAAAAACTTCATCAGTGCCAAGGGGTGGAAGAAATGGGATGAGGTAGTCAAGGTTCTCAGGGGACCAGCAGGCTCTACCACCTCTGCCCCATCCCAGGGTTCAGCTTCCCATCCTGCTGCTCTCCTCCACGGGTGCCCCAAGGCTGAACGGGCCTCAGGGAAGCGACAGATCCAGTGGCTGAGGTCCTGAGGGTCCTTGGTATAGTACAGCCTGGCAGAGCTGCCTTTGCTCTGTAGTTTGTCACGAGACAACTGAAGAGCTTGAGTTTCGGCTTTGTATTGAATCAGGTCAGTGAAGTCCTAGAGAAAACCACACTTTGAAGTGCTCATCTACTCACTATCCCGCTGCCTTTGCCTCAGCGATGTTTCCCAAGTGACCACCACCTCACATTCTTGAAGGTCTCCATTTCTAGGAAAGAACAGTTATTTTTAGCAGAACAGTTCTTTGTTGACCAAAGAACCAGCATTTTTCCTTGACTGTGCAAAATGGACAGTAATGTTATCCCATATAGCAGAAGAAAACAAATTACTGTCTTAAGCAAATAGATACTAGATAGCAAAATAATTCTTTTTTTATGCAGAATTTATGTTCACCAAGCCCTGTGTTGTCATTTTTCTCACATACCAAGAACGGCAGCCAAACCAAGTTACATGGCTCATCTCTGTTTTGTGATTGTTTCATTTGTTCATAATTAATATGTCCTACATCCTGCAAACCCAAGCAATAGCATCTGAGAGCTTTTTTTCTCTTTCAGTAGTAAGTAAACAGGCATCTGGCTGAGACACACTTGGCATTGTTTAACCAATAGACAGTTGTATTTTATGGGAATATGGCACACTGGGCAAAATTCCGGTCTCACTGGAAATCCCTGGTCCCACTCCAAAGAATCCAGGATAAGGACAACGGAGATGTCAGGGCCTGGGTGGTTTTATGGCGGATTCTTCCCTGCCTTATTGACAGCTCTTCATCAGTACATGGGATGTTGCTTTAAAGCTGTTGGCTGTTCTGGCAGGTAAGTTATGGACTTTTGTGCTCCATGACAGACTTTGAGACAGAAGGGGATGAGGCAGTGACTCAGCATTTCGTAACTAGCCTACTAACTGATCTGTTAAATAAAGATGGTGGCTTTTTTCCAAAAACTGTTCCTAAATAACACCCAAAGACATTTTGGCTGCCTCTGCACTTGGTATTTCTTACAGCACATGCAATCCTTGTACCTGTTTATTTGGAGAGCTGATCAGGATTCCTTAACAGGCGGCGCTTTATTGGAAAATTACGAAGAGGCCAACTGTGCTGCATTTCCAACTCGACCCATTTAGGATAAAGTTTCACGATTGTCTGTCTATTTTAGTAATATTTAAAAAAATGTAGCTAAGGAAGTAATATTATCCTCCTTTGGCATAAATTTTAGGTTATTTATTGCACTTAGGAAGGTTTTATACTTCATTTTAACTAATTGTGGAAAACATCCCCTTATAATCTATGCTTACCAAACAATCTTTCCAAAATTCTTTCCCTAGAGCATTTTACCAGGATCTCATTGACAAAGCCAATTGTTCTCCTGTTTGAAATAGGAATTATCTCTTCACCTTATAAAAGGAAAAGGTAACGTGATGTCCAGGCAAGGGATGAGCGTTATTACAGTGAGAGGCTCCTTCTTCCAGGGTATATGAGGCAGGTACACGAGGGGTCCCTGCCTGGGTTCCAGGAGGAGAGCACTAGGTGTCAGCCTGAGCCCAGACCAGACAGGTAGCGACCAGTTGGGAGCCGCTATGGGGAAGGGCCCCTCCAGCACAGCGAACAAGAGGAGCTGGAGCTGCCTCCTTTCTCTCTCCCTCCTCTCTGTTTCCTCGCTGTTTCTTCCCACACTTTTCCAAGTGACAGAAATTTTTCATCAAAAGGAACACCGGATTCCAAAGCTCTGCTTCCTATTTGCATTCAAAGCCACTGAAGAAACTCTTTCATTATTTGAAATTTAAATGGAAATCATTTATTTATCCTTCTCCTCCAGAGAAGGAAGGCCGAGAGAGAGCTGGAGCTGTTTTGAGTGTCCCAAAGCTCCTCAAATCTTTCTCGGGTTCATGACTTTCTAGTACGAACATGATTCTATGAACATGGTGATAGTTACTTGCCAGCTAAATATTCTGTACATTGCAGGAACACTTTTCTGTGAGGGCAGATGGTGTTCGATTGATAGTCAGAATAATACATGAACAGCAGAGAAGATGTGGGTTGATTAAATAATTAGCATACTGTGACATTCTATTGCTTCACTGTAACTTAAAGCTAGGTCAGAACGTTGGTCTATACTGTACCTCCCTCTCTCCTTTCTTTCTTCTGGTTGCTTTTATGTTCACTCCAAAGGAAAATTTTAACAGAAATTAAATCCTTTCTTGGTAGCAAAATGTAAGACTTTGTTACTTGGCCCTGCATGTTGTGGAATAAAAATAATAACATAAAGGAAATGAAATTTTGCTAAATGAATTTAAGTTGCCAGGCAACCTCTCATACCCAGTGTTGGATCTACTCAAGCATTATTGTGAAAAAATGTTTTAATATGTGGCACATATCAGTGTTTAGACCAAAACAGATGATCTCAGGAAGCCAGGGCAATGAGGAATAGCAGGAGGACTGAAGGCTGGTTTTCAGTCACCATGTCCATTGCATAGCTGTGCCTTCCCAGTTTGTTTGCATGTCCACTACAAGTCTAATTGGATAATCTTGTCAACTCTACTCCTTCCTGTCCCTATGTTCTGTAATTGTACAATAACAATAATTACAGGCAGTTTTCTGTCAACTGAAGAATAAACATAGAAAACATGCTTCTCTCAGCAAGGATATCGTTATTCACTGACTAAATACAACCCACTGAATTACTCATCCTCCTTTCTAAGTCCTGTCATCTATTCTGGGGATTTGGAGACTTTCTGTGAATAAAGATGAAAGAATTTGTCCCACTAAGAAATCGCTACCCTATAAAACATTAGTGATGACTGAAAAAAGAGCAGTATCTTCAGCTGCCATGGAATCACTAGCCAGGATGTAGAGAAGAAATTGCCATAGTATTTCTCAGGTTCACATGTCTGAGACCTTGGATGGTGTTGTACCTCTACTAGGAATAAAAATGAAAGACATGAAAGAAGTTATCTGCTACCCTGTGAGTGTTAGTGAAGTCTCCAGCATAGCCTTCTGGATGTGCCCAGTGCTGCAGCTCTAGTGTCTCACCATGTCCAGGGAGAGTCCCACAAAGCTGATAAACCTCATTTTCTTGTTTTGCTATGAAATTAAAGCTTTACTTGCCACTGTCAGTCTTGAAGGCGAGGGTTAAATCTTCATATTTGAGAATAATCACGGTTAAATTAATTGGGGGGACAATTCATAACCTCTGCTGAGGTGGGCTGACACTGTGAAGGAAGAGCAGTAGTGCTTGAGGAGCAGCTTGAGAGGATGTACATTCTCACTCCACCATCCCTCTGAAGAAAAAAATTTAGCATTTCTGTGTCAAAGTGCTGCAAACCCAAACTATATAAAAATGTTTATGTCAATACGTCCCCTCAGAGATTGAAATTGGAAATCAAATTTCTTGATGTTCTTCTGCTGCTTTAGAGAAAAAAATGTTCACAAGTGATCCAAAAACAATTCAGTAAATTTATATTAAGTTCTCTGAAAGATATTTGAATGCAAATTTTACAGATAACCATCTTTATTTTTACCAACAAGCACAAAACTGTTATATTGTGTAGAAGTAGTGTCAACCGAAAGTAAAATAAAAAGAAATCATGTGCTTACAAATGCGTTTTGTGAAGTAGGAAACTACCACTTTTAATGCAAGAGGATTGATGGAGTCTTCCTCTGAGCAACTCACAGCTGAGTGCAAGACTAATTTGCCACCTATTAAAGCCTGCAGAACCTTTTGCTACTCAGATGTGTGGCGTAAAGACAAGGTATTACTCCTTAAGACACTTTTGCCTCCCAGATTTCTGGGTGAACCTTTATTTGGAAATTATGTTCTTTGATTCCTGCCCTAAATTTTTAGTATAATACTTGCCTCTTATGCTAAGCAGTTGCTCAGCTCTAAGTGATTAAATTCTACTGCTGAGATAAATCATTCTAGTATAGTACCATTTATCTTACAAAATATTACATATCTTAATAAATACATAATTTTAGAATCTTTGGGTAATTACTGCTATTATTATTTTTTTAAGTAGCTTATTAATACAACCGGGTCAGGAGGTTGGAGTGGTGGTCAATTTATGCCCTCCCTGCTCTTGAACTGAAAGAATGACATGATGAAGAAACTGTCTTACTTGAGTACTGAGCCCCACAGCTGCATTTCAAAGTGCAAGATATATGGGCTTAGGTCACATACCTCAGATTCATTTACAGATTTCTAATTTGTAAAATGCACCTTGAGAAGCAGGTTTGCTTAATGTAGAAGTGCAAAGTCAAATAAAGGGACTGGACTGGAAGACAACAAGGAATTCAAAACTGGCACCCCTTTTGTTCAGTCAAAAGCAGCAAATTGACAGCACTCCTAAAGCTCATATTTACCAGATGAGTTAGAGGATTAATCTTCTCGCAAATCTAATGGAAGGAAGAAAGCCAATTACATCAGATTCCTCAGCAAGAACAGGTACAACTTTTTATCTAGTTCTTAACCTTTCCAATTGTCATCAGACAGATTGATTGGAAACACAGCAAATCCTCCTTCCTTCTTGACCTCTGGAGGGCTTGAAAATGAGAAGTATACAGCATCTGCCATTAACAGAAATAGTCCAGTTTATACCAAGCTGCTTAGATGCTGATAGTGAAGGGGGCAAGCTGTAAGGACAAAGCAGATGATTTTTTTGAGAAAGTAGTACACAGTTAGAAAATTATGTTTATGTCATTAAGCTGTGATTCTGAAGGTGTGGGAGGGCTGTGGACAATCAAATTCAGCTGAAATTCAGTGGGAGTGCTGGCATGACTAGCACACTCTAACTGAACTAGTGATGTTCATCTCAAATTTGTAACAAAGCCCAAAACAGGGACACAGAATTACCTAGCACAGTATTCCTATGAAGCTCCAGAGGTAAATGACTCTGTGCTCTCATTGTCATAATTTTGCATTATCAATTAAGCAAGTTTTTATAATAAATGTGAGGGGATGTCATGTTAGTGGATTGTGAGGGTGGGTTAGGACTTGTTTTGAGGGACCCCTGAGACATGCAGTACTGCAGTCATAGTCGACGCAGGTAAAAGGGCAACAATAAGCCTTAAAACCCACAAATGTTTGTTATCTGAGTGTTATAAAAGTAAAGGGGATTCATCATGCACCACATGAAATTTAGCAACCATTATCAGTTATCACTTTTTAATCTGAAGGAATTAACTGGAAGAAAAATTCAAAGCATGAATAAAAACCTCACAAAGATACCACTTACAGCATACAAGAGTCCTGACAAGTTCCCATTTTCTTCTAGCTGCTGAGAAAATTTAAGTTTTAAGTAAATCTGTTTTTTTGGGAACCTGATCTTGAGATAATTACCCATGGGGGAAAATGCAAAGAAACAAATGCTTGGGGTTTTTATTTTGTTTGTTTGTTTAGTAAAAATCCCAACCCCATCCATTTTCCTTACAAATAAAAGCACTATTTTGAAGCTCCTGTGGGACTGGGACCCATTGATGCTTTTGTACCTCTTTCTTAGTGCATACAAATTACAGTGACAAGTAGTTATTTTTTCTTTATTTTATCCACTTATATATTTTTTTATCCATCAGTTTAGAATGTTCTTGTTTAGCTCCCAAAAATATTCCTTGCTGGATAATCTCTTATTTCTAGTTAATTGTTTGTCTGAATTATAAAGGAGAGGTTGCTGTCTCTCAATACAAACTACACTCGATGGGCAGTATCAATAAAATCTGCTAAAAGAACAAATGAATTTTTAAGGTTGCATTCTGGATTTTGTCATCCATCTTCTGAGTTACTGAAAAGGTAAATAATGCGTATGAAGCAGATGGATGATGTACTGTGCTAAAAGATGCTGTGACTAGAAGTGCTGAAACACGAGATACTGACTCAAAGGTGAATTTATATATACCATTATATTTTGTTTGGATTTGTTCCAGTTAACCGTGGCGTAAATTTGAAAAGCTACCCTTTCTATCTGGATGAAGGAACAAAAACATCTTCAACAATGCTTGCGTTCTTTGGCATTGGCAAATACTATTTTTTTCCCAGTTAGAAATATAAAACTTCCCATTTCTCTTCATTTGTGCAATACAAAAATATTTATTAATCTCTTGCTGTGCAGGAAAGTGTTCCCCTTGCTCTCTGAATTTGCCATGGGCTTCAAGAGAAGAAAATTTTGATGGTCCTGGTGATCCAGTCCTGTAAGAGACCCCACCAGACAGCTATGGAAACCCTCCAAAGGTAAACTTAATGCTCCCCAGTTATTTGTCAGCTGTGTGCAGGTCTAGTCTCCCTGAATAATTTAGAAGTGTTTTAAGTTACTCTCATTGGATATGGCTTTCAAAAGGAGAACAAGCAGTTAGACTGGTGGGGCTGGAAATACCCACACTGCGCCCCTGAACGTGTCTGCATTCGTTCCCTCTCTGCTAGCAGGAAGAGGATAACACAAGACATCCTTTGCATGTTTGTGCTCAATTTTGTGTCAAGTAGCAAGCAGAGGTTTATTTTAATATAGTGGAGTAGATGCACTGTTGTCAAGAGGAAAGACATACTTCTTTGAGTCTGCCTTGCATTTATTGCCATTAACTCTTCTTCCCTTTGGAAAATTTTCTTGAACAAATATGGTTAGGTCAGGTCTCACATCATAGTTGTACTTTGTCTGTGTTTGCATTGTTCTATAATGCCTTTTGCCCTCCTGTTTTGTGTATTTAATTATTAATTTGGTGTTCATGCATTTTTGGACATATAAGTTGAATTTAGGATGCTAAAGCCCAGACTTTATGATTTTTGTGATTGTGGAAAATTAAAAGAGAGGTGTTTCATAATGATAAACAATAACAAAATTGATACAGTAGCTACTTTTCCAAGATGTCATTATGAGCTTATTACTAATAACTTCAATGCAGTCTTAATCAATTTTATGTTTAGTTTCTTCAAACATGAAACCATTTTCTTACATGAGTTCAGAGGACTTTTTTAAGATCTGTGAGCTTGATACAAATGCTGTGCCAGAGCTAAAATGATGCTTGAACTTGCAGAGTGTGATTGAAGGAGACAGACAGGGGTTCTAGAGATTGGCGCTGTCTAAAATGAAATTTTAATTGTCGTACATTTTACTTACAATATTTTGCTTCAGTATCTTCAAAATGTAAGCATACAGCAATAAAAGCTTTCCTGTAATAAATCTCCATCCATCTAAAAAGTTTACTTTCCTTTTTTTTTCATTGTGATAATGAGGTTTAAAAATTATTAATGATCTAACTTGCTGATTTTCAAAAAGCCAGGACAGCAAGCACATTTATTGCATGAATGAATTACCTACACAATACCTGTAGCTTTTTGTGTTCTGCATGTTTGAAAAAAACTAACCCAAGGTTTCCAAATTGATTTCCAGAGTGTTGATTTCAATCATTAGTACCTAAAGGTGACTGAAAAAAACTCCATGTATGTAGAGATTGGTGTGATACAAATCAATGTAAATAGATCTATTTTGCAGGATACTTTGGGATATTGAAAACTGTTACAGATTTTCAAGACATCAGTCCACAGAAAACAATACTTGAATATTATTGTAATACTTGTTTATTTCTTGCTCTCCGTAAAGCATTTACTAGAGATCTTTTCATCTTGGGTCAGCTCTATCATTAACATTACCATCAATGATACACTGTCACAAGGTACTGGAGCTGGTAGAGTGAAAGACAAAACAGTAAACAGCCCATGGCCTATGCCAGAACACAGCCACCCATTAATAAAACTACTTCTTCATCTATTAATGAATCTTCAATACGACTGGGAGATGCTTTATTATTACCCAGAAGAGGGGAGTTCCGGCACAATTGCATGTGTAACACAGCTAATGTAGATGTAAAGAGATAGGAATCTAAAAATCTTTCTCATTAATTCTTTCACAAGATAAACCAACAGTTTACTGGAGCCAGCATCTCCTCAGGATCTTGCCTCCACTAGTTCTTTAATGGATTAGTTGTCTCTATGTTTTTAATTTGTAACTTAGATCAGAAGCTACAGAATGAGATAAAAAGGGAAAAAGTTGAAAGGAGAGAAATTCACTTCAGAGTGAAAACTTTGTCTTGTGCATAAATAATATGGTCGAGCTCTGGAGAAAAACATTCTCTGTTTTTCTGGTTTGTGTTTTAGACTTCATGAACTATATTGTGTTTGGAGACAATACATAATCGATAAGATGTGTTACTGACTTGATACATTTCTGGTGCTCTCTGTGTGTTGTTGGTAACTGAGATAAACTGTTTAATAAAGAGCTGGGACGTGAGAAGAGAATTAGTGCCTGCTTCATTCACCCTGAGCCCACAAAAGCCAGGAATTGTATTTTCAAGTATTATTCCTGTGTGTCTGGAGAAGGTTCACTCACTTGCTATGAGCAGCATACAGATGCAAGAGCATTCAAAGGAGACCCGTATATGAACAGAGAAACCAGTACTATCTGATCAGGTGGAAAGTTGATTTCTAATTCAATAAAAAGCTTTTATCTGAGACAAATACTTTAATTGCAGAAAACCCAGTACCTGTGAGTGATAGGTAGCCTGTGAGGGTCATATTGAACAAAATGTTCCCTGCGTTATAGTGATTTAAACCTGGGACAGTGTTTGCAACATGTAATGCAAAGAAAGGTTTTTATGACAAAGTAAATGAAATGAGGGTCAGATTCAGGTATGAATAACTATCTTATCCCAGAGAAACTGTGATGATTCTTTCAGTTATTTGGTGCCATTTAAATACAAGAAGGGCTCTGTAGAATAACATGGCAGAGCATAATATTTGTAATGGAAAAATTTGATTTAAGATGTTTTTCATGGGTTCCACATATGCAAGCTCTTTACAAAAGACTTGTGCTTGAATTAGGAAGGCTATATGTCTGCTGGAAGACGTGTTGCTTTTTTGGACATTGTCCTTTTATTTGTCAAAACAGTTGTCTTGTGATTTGGTAGTGGCATCCGCTGTTCTACCCATCTAATTTGCATCTCTGGTCCTTGATTTGCAGGGTGCACCAGCTCTTTGCCGGGTTACTTGTTGTGCATCAAAATGTTGCAGATGTGAAGACTGGAAGACAGAGGAGTGAATGGGAGGAGGGCTGGAATGGACACCCAGGGGTTATCAGCAGGAAAATGACTGCGCTCGATGAACAAGTAGGTTGAGGAAAGGATTTGTTACTATACCCAAAACAGTTTTCAGTGGCTTTGAGGGTAGGAACAGCGTATCGCTTCTGTCTGGAAATAGACAAAGAGAATCTTGGAAAGGATTTCTGATATATCATCTGGAGAACTGAAGCTTAAAAGCATTGATTTAAGTACTGCATAGCTTACTTGTGATATATGGATACATTTCTAACATCATGTTACAAACACTGTTACCTTGTGTAGCAGAGTTAGCAATTAGAAACTCATTATGGAATTCATTTTACAAATGCTGATGTTTTCTTGTGGCTGTAGTCTTTAAGCGCATTAGTGTTTTTCTGGAAGTTTTCCATTAGGAAAATATTTACAATCTTTATTCTAACATAATTAAGTGCTTTGCTTAGGAATTTTCATGGTCACTAATTAGGTTAATACTGATCATTAGAACACAAAATTAATTTCCCATAGTATTAAAATTAATCACATGTTTAAAGCTAAATTATGTTAGTCAACAGTGTGAATGAACAATGGCTGCATATCTGATTACACTATCTCAAGGTCTTCTATATAAAACCTTCATTCACGTAATAGAAATGGACCACATGTGTTTCAATAACTATCAATCAGTAATTAACTAATAATAGGCTAAAGAAGAAGAAGGGCCGACATTCTGGAAGAGGGGAAACATTTAATCATTCTTTTGGGATGCAGAGGGAATTATATGCTTTTGTTTCTTCTTTGCTGAACGAAAATAAGCAAGGTAGTCTGAAGAGCAAATCCTTCTCACACCCCTGCTCAGCAAATGAGGTCCTCTGTGTCTGTCAATGTCCTTGTCCCATTTAGGACATAGGACTTCCAGAAATGCCTTCTGCACCTGGGCATGTGGTGCTGCCTGGGCAACCCTCTGCTGGAGGGTTATATCAGTTTCCACAGAAAAGGCAGTGGTGTGCCTTTTAGAGCCTTGTCAATTGCCCTGCTTTTAAGGCAGAGTTTGGGCCCTGGATTATTTTTGTTCGTTGGGTCAGGTGGATACAAACAGTGGGCTATCAGACCAAAGAGGGTCAGCAAAGTTAAGTATTGTTGCTTTACTACAGTTCCTCTCCTGATCTTTTCTGATACTCCAGTTTCCTAGAACTGGGGAAAGAGAAAAAAACTCAAAAGCCACAGCTTTCTTAGGTCTTCCCCCTGAGGAACTGGTATGAGAAAACCTTTAGAGACTTCTCTTTGCACACAGCCTCAATGTATGGTTCTTTCCATTGGAGGTGGAGAAATTGCTCTCTACATTTAATAGAAAATGTAAGTAGACTTAACCTGAATTTAAATAATTGTTCAACTATTAAATAGCTATTAGCATGCCCTATCATTTGCTGTCAGAGAAATGCAGATACGTGTCACCACATAAATTCACGAGAACAAAGACTGGAAGCTGGTAATTGTTACTGTAGTTCCTCACACCGGAGACCCAGGATGTTTTGTTCTTATATTCCAAACCACAGCGCATGCGATAGCCTCTCTGTTAGCAGCAATAAGCTAAAGTGAGTATAGCAGAAACATAAGACATATTCATCTGCATTTGCAAAATAGATTTACCTTCTGTGATGCAAGGAATACACCCAGAATCAAAGCTCTATGGGGTTTTGTATTGTTTTATAGAAATGATGCCATCCTGCTTCTTTTCAGAAAGAAAAATAAAATTAAAAATTTTTGTGAGCATTGAGTGGACAAGATCTTTTGGCCTGGGCTCTAGAAGGGCATCACTGTCTAAAAGAAACCCCATCTTATTAAGAATAACTGCAGTCAAATGTAGCGTTATGTAACTCTTTTGGAAATGGACTCTCTCTGTAAGTGCTTGAAAGTTATATATTTAACTTCGTCTTTCCAAGCTGTAAAATGGCCCCACAGTACCAGTTTCTCTTGCCTTGCTGGGTTTTGAAACTAATTCCATAAAAGTACGTAACCAATGATTCAAAAGAAAATGGTATCTAAAGTCATAGTGTCCTGTTATGTGTATTAATTACCTCTAACAAGAACTTACTATCAGGTAAGTGGGTTTTTTTCTTTTTAGATAAACATCCATTTTAGTAGTTCTATAAAGTACTGATAAAATCCAGAGGTAGGTCTAATCCATGACTATTTTTACATGAAGTCCTTGATTTTGAGAACACAGTCACTGTGTTGAGAATAAGGTTTGATCTGTCTTTCTAAAAGTCACATTTCTTTAAATGTAGATTAAATTTCTTTTCTTGGTATTTATTCTTGTGCCACCAGTGTGAAAACAGAAACCACAACCACTTTTGTGACAAAAGAAAAATTATTTCATTCCCCTGCAGTTTCTGTAATTACCTTTGTGTCCTTTTTTTAAACTGCTGTTCTGTAACTCCTCAGAATCAGTCCCTCTGTGAATAGCAGTTCATGGTTCTGAAGTTCTGTGCCCACTATGGCAACAAGACCTTAAAATGCAGTGGAGAAACTCTGACATCTCCAAGTTGTGTGGTAGCAAACAAACTAATTCTTTCTCTCCATTCATATTAATAGATTCTGCTCTCGGAGCTTAATTCCAATCTCTGCCACAAGCAAAAATGGGAGTGTTTAGCAGAGGTACACTGTGTCAGTGATAAAGCCACCCCCGATCCTTTCCCAGGCTGGGCCAAATTAGCCTAAGTACTCCTTGCACGCAGCTGCAGCCTTCAGCATGCAGGAGCTTCTGCATCAGCTTCCCTTTCCCGAGAGGGGATTTTGCCAGTGGAATGACACTGGCATGGATTCATACGCCATACGCCTCCTCTTGCCTCCTACACAGTCTTTTGTACTGTCACCATGGATCAGTGTAGAAACGCAGCTTCACAGGTCAAAGCCTGGTTAGACTGTGCTGAACATGCTTCCTAAGTGTTGTTCTCTCCCTGTCCCCAGATAGCAGAATCTATTTCTTTGGGCAAAATATAAGCCAGATGGGATAATGCATTTGAAAGCTTGAAAGTCAAATCCTTTGAATTTTTTTTGCTTTATGATCTTAATTTATGCACATATGAAAGTGAATTTTTTTTTCATTCTCTCCTTGTCTCTTTTCTATCCAAAGCATAAAAAAAAAAAAATCAATCCTTTCCAATAAGGTTTTTAAAGTTGTTTTTGAAATCGAGAAATTCTGGAAAGACAACCCATGAAAAACTGTTCCAACAAACAGTTTTAAACCAAACCTTTATTTTTCCTTTCCCTTATCAGCCGTATAAGGAATACCTGTCTAAAAAATGTTGATTTGTCTAGCATAGTAGGAGCAGCATGTGGTAGATCTGGCAATAAAACACAGCTCTCTAGTGCTTGCCCAATTACTTATTGAGAAAACTATTCTTTCTCTCCCTACAACTCCTCATCTGTTACAGTGTGCACCTTACAGTTTCTAAAATAAAGGGTATGAGTTTTACAGAGAAGACTTTCCTTAAAAAATAAGCGTGATTCTGATTTCAGAACCGTGTTCAGTTTGCGCTCGGAATCAGAGAAAGCTCCAGTGAAATAAGCATGTACCAGGAAAAACCCCTTCCCCGTGTATTTTGGTGCCTTTGGTTACTTCAGAATGATGTGGGCACATTGAATGAAATGCACTGACATTTTCAGAGCAAACTTCCAGATTCTGCTGCTGCTTTGCAAATGATAGTTTACTGTGGCTTCCACAGGGAAAAACAAATTTATGTTGGATTTAGACTTTAACTTGTTGGAAAACCGTGTACTGAACCTGGGAAGTAGTAGACCCAATAGACAGGGGAAAGCTAAGCTGGTAGGTTAATGTTATTGAAACAAACTTTTCCTGTAAGTAGGCTCTCATAAACAGCAAAAAGCTTGTCTAAGCTTTCCGAAATGTTACTCTTAAAGCTGAGACAAAAGATGGAAAGCATTGGGCCAACGTTTTAAATTTGGCAACTCCATATGCAATTGAAAACAAGATATTATAGGTAAAGCCAGGCAACCAAAATAATGGGGTGCTAAAAGGCTTACCCTATAAGATTTATTACTAAAAAAGCTGTATGTTCATTCACAAGAAGTGATGGCAAATGTTTGCTTAATTTCTTTCCAGAAGCAGAAAATTTTACACATTTAACTGGTGTAATGGCTCAATGCATTTTTTAATACAATGAGATATTTATGATTGGAGTCACTCAGGACTGTTCTTTGCCTACTGAACATCAGGACGTAATTGCAAACTTTCTGTTCAATCACGTGTTACTGGCTCCTTTAGGACACAAAGCAGTACGTTAGCTTTAAAAATAAATGTCTGATCATTAACTTAGAAGATAAATGACACTCATTTTGCTGATCTGACTGGTCTGATACAGTAGTAATATGCAGACTTTTAGAAGACCGTATCTTTTGTAGCAAAACCTGTGAGGGGGACTTTAGAGCACAGATCTTATTCTGCATAAGGCTGGATTATCTCTACTCCTTTGGCCTTAATCATATCATGCGGGCACATAATTCTGCTAAAATTCCCCAATACAAATACCTGAAGACAATGTGTAGCTCAGTTAAGGACTTTCAACTGTTGAAACTGTAAATCTCTCCCTAAAATTATGCAATTTTTTTCTGTATAAACAGGACGCTTTATCCATAAATCACAGTTGAAGCCTTGATCTCTAAACTGTGTCCAATGGTAGCTAATCACCAGCTCAGAGTAACTGAGGTGGAGACATTCAGTGACTTGCTCATGGTCACACAGTAGGTTAGTGGCAGCAGTGGGAATACCAAGTCTTATGACTTCAGTCTTGTGCTCAGTGCATTAGATCACAGTTGTCTTATTTATATCACTGTGGTTGTCGGGATTTTTTGTTGTTGATGGGTTTTTTTTAATCAAATGCTTGTAAATTAAGTTGCTGGCTCTAATCAGAAACGTATTTATCACTGACTCTGGCTCACAACCAAGCACATTGTTATTTTTGCAACAGGACAGCATGTTCTTCTAATACGAAGAAAAAGTTAATCATGAGTGGCAGGAGAGTATGTCGTGACTTTGTTGTGACCAGTTGTTCTCTATTGTGTCACCATTGCAAAAGGCAATTATTTTCCTAACTCTCGTTTGGTGCAACAAAATTTACTTCAGTGAGCTACAATTTTAGTATGCTGATAAAACAAAGCAGAGGAGTTTTATAAAGCTGGTAACAAATGGGAAGAAATAATCCCAATGGGCACATCTTATAATTGAGGAAGAATGAGAAGACAAAAAAACCCCATAGCTTATGCTCCAGTTATCATCAAGTATCCTAGCTATATATTATCTTTTGATCAAGCAAGAATATTTTATGGTCTATAACCCATCACATTGTCGGAATGTGAGCTCTAACCTCTATTTGCAGCGTTTTCATGGTAGCAAAAATCTTCCACTTGAATGTTGGCTGTCTAGATTTAGACAGATTGGCCTTAACTAAGGGCCAATGAAAAGGTCTAGTAGCACTAATCATTTGGGTGGATTTAATGATAGCACTGGTCTGCTAGATTGAACATGCTGGGTTTCTGTTTGCCTGTTTCTGACAGCTGTGTTAACATAAAGCTGAGTGGCACTGTGCTTCCACACAACATCAGGCCCCGTATGTTATCTCCTCTTACAGTTTGTATATTAAACCATTTAATGTGAGTCTATGAATTCTTGTAAGTTCATTAATTCAGTTTGTATATTAATTCACAGTTCATGAGTTGTGAATCTTATCAACTTACTTTAATAGCTAAATGAGTAAGTACTTGTTTCTAACCATATTTTTAAGTTAGAGATATGTAAAAGAAATACCAGTACACTTTTCATAAAAGAATACTAACCCAAGAGAACCAGACACCAGAGAAACATTGCCAAAGATGAGATCTGTTTGAAAATAAATTCCCTAATGGCTTATAGAAGCAGCTTTTCCATAGAGAGAATAAACAAAGACAAATTGCTTTTCAAATGATGTCATCTTCTATGTTATGAATTGCCTGGTATCAGTGTTGTGTTATCCATACCCTGACATATAACTTGTAATGTGTAAATTTACATCCTATAGATGTGTCTTACATTTAATTAGTGTAAGAAAAAAAAGAGTCCATTGGGTTTTCACAGCTGGGCAAAGTGACTATAGCACATCTAGACCACCCGGTAAGTTTATTTTAAGGGATACAGATCCCAGCTTCAGGGAAGACAGCTCCTTAGCCTCATAAAAAGCTTGTAAGCCATTTGTCACACCAACATTCTTGCCACTGAGTGGTACAGAAAAACCTGTACCAGGTCCCTGCACTCTACATAGTTCTCCAACACATTTCCAGCAGACTTTTCATCCTTAATTACATCTTTGTACCACCATAACATGCCCAATGGCACGCAGCACCTACCCACATCTCAGTAAATGCCATAAATAAACACTCTGATGGACTGCATGTAGCTTTTACATTGTTTGAGACACTTTGAGTAGAAAAAAAAATCATGTATACAATAATAACATGTTATGGTCACAGAAGCATTTCATGAGACCAAAAGAGGCCATGCACAGTGTGGAGACATCTAGGTTGCGCCAACTGATCCCAGAGCCACAGGGTGGTCCCTAGTCCTGTTTTATTGAGCAATGTAGTTACAGCTTCTGTATCACTGTTATTCACCAATAAAATAAAATAAATTTAATTTCCTTACCTTGCAATATTATTGTGGGGAACAATACAATGAAGATGTAACGAAAAGAACTTGATTTGTCTTTGGCCAAAATATTCTGCTATGCAACAAATGATTAATCTCATTAAACAATTTAAATGAAGGCAAGATCCTGTTTTAAACTGTAGTGATATAATTCCAATGGAATACTTTTCTCTTTTAGAGAGTCACACATGCCGCGGTTGGAAGAATATTAAAGATGAGGCTTGGGAGAGGGTTCAAATGAAATATAGAGCCAAAGAACGACCTACCAAGGTTGTTAAGTGTGTTTGGAGGGCAGAGAATGAAGCACACAGATGATAACCAGCAACAACAACCAATGACTTTGTGAGAACTGGCAAAGAAAATGGTGGTGGAGAATACAGCTTTCACTTGGACCACCTCTTGGACTGAAAACTACATTAGGAGCCAACAAAAACTGCCAAGGCAAAGTAATTGTATAGATTGAGATCAGTAGTGGAGAGGTTCCAGATGCAGGGTAGCCTATGGCTGCAAAGAAAGAAAAATAAGTTTAACATTGGAAAAGGGACAAAGAAAGCAGAAAGTTAGAAAACACCATTATAGACAGCTGTTGTCTCATAGTCACTGAGCTGTTGCCTCACAGTATTAACAATATTGATATAACAACCCCAGCACAGTAACTTGGGTTTTAGGATTTGTTTTTTTCAAGTTTTGGAGTGGATTCTGAGTATTTTTCACATTTCCTTTGAATTTTCCATTACCCTTTTTTTTTCAAAGGTACTTGTGTATCTACCTCTCTTTAAAAAGTTGTGAGTACTAGATGGACAATTAATGCATCTGATATTAAACACTGGTTTATTTAATTATGTATACCTTAAGCTTTTTGAAAAGCAGAGAAACTAAGATACATCTTCTTGTGAAAAATATTTAGATGGCTACAGCAAATTTATGCCAAAGTCAAACTCAAATCAAGCAGAAATAGAGGTTTGAAAGCTATATAGTTAATGCATTACTGTCCCTGTCGTATGTTTCTGTACATTAAAAACACACCTCATCCGTTCCCCTACCAAACCAATCCTGCTCTAGGTGCCATCATGGCCTGGCAGCTCTGACTGGTGCCAGCAGCCCTGGGGGAATCATATTTACTTATCTGCTGTTCCAGGGTCAGAGCTATTTCTCCATAGACAACCTCCTTAGTTAAATGTAAGCTTGCAGTGTTTGAATTTGTTATTACCTTGGAGTATCGGTCAGATCAGAGGATAATTCAGGCTGGAAGGGAATTAAGGAGGTCAAACTAGAATATGTATAATTTTATTTCTTCTAATGGAAGAAGCTGGGTCTTGGGGAAGAAGAAAGCAGGTTAGTTAGCAGTATCATAGAATGCTTTGGGTTGTAAGGGACTTTTAAAGGTCATCTAGCCCGAATCCCCTGCAGGAGCAGGGACATTTTTAACTAGGTCAGGTCACTCAGAGCCCAGTCCAACCTGTCTTTGAGTGTTTCCAGGGATGGGGCCACTACTACCGCCCTGGGCAACCTGTTCCATTATTTCACCACCTTCAATGCAAAAAATTTCTTCCTTTATTCAGTCTAAATCTACACTCCCTTAGTTTAAAATCATTGCTCCTTGTCCTGTCAGAATAGGCCTTACTAAAAAGTCTGTCCCCATCCTTCCTGCAGGCCCCCTTTAAATACAGTAAGGTTGCTATAAGGTCTCCTTGCAGCCTTCTCTTCTCTCAGCCTGTCCTTGTAGATGAACTGCTCCAGCCCTCAGATAATTTTTGTGGCCCTTCTCTGGACCTGCTCCAATAGCTCCATGTCCTTCTTTTATTGAGGGCCCCAGAGCTGGACACAGTACTCCAGATGAGGTCTCACCAGAGCTGAATAGAATGGCAGAATTGCCTCTCTTGACCTGCTGGCCACGCTTCTGTTGATGCAGCTCAGTTGATTGGCTTTTAAATGGCTTGTTTTTCATACTCCAGCTGCAAACTAACCTCAGATTCGTTTGTACTGAGGGTTTTTCTCATAATTTTTGCCTCTGCGAAGTTTCCCATTGATGAGTACTTGCATTTCAGAAATGTATGTAGAAGATACTGCTAAATAACAGCCAGAGTGGAAGTTGGGCAATTTTCAAAATCAAATGCTTATTAAGCTAGCAAATATAAAATGGTTTTAATAAACTAATTCAATAGATTTTTATTAATTAGTTTAAAAGATGTCGATAAAGCCCAAGTGCTTCATACAAATAATACTTTAATTTTGTGATTTACAGCTCTTCTGCAGAATTCTTAATCGTACTGTAATTATATAGAGCATTAAGCTTTAAAAGAACCAGGACTATACTTTCAGTTTACATGCAATGTAATTTTTTCATGGAAGGAACTCTTTTAACAAGGCAAAAGGAATGTTAATAAAAAGATGAATTTAAAATAGGTTCCTGCATATAACAGCGACTTTAACAATTCTGCAGGTTGTGCAGATTTTCAGTAAAAAATGTTTCTTTAGATTCAGTAGTGTTATTAACGCATCAGTAGAATATTTGTGGGGCATCAGAATGAATGACATTTTCTCATAGTTATTTTAAAAGTAGGAACAGAACATATGTTGAGAAACAGCATTAAGAACAGCTCTGCTAAGCCTGAAAATTGGAGTAGATCATATGTTGCTGTATACCTTTGGAATATTTGAAATAAATAAAAGGCATGCTACAGCTTCTATCACTAAGAAGAGACATGAAATTAGATGGATGCAGCCTTTTGAACACTTCCTACTTTTAAAATAACTTTTACAATACTGCTTCTAGGGGTTAAGCCAAATGGGAAAGAATGGTACCGAGTGTGCCACAGGCTTGAGCTCTCAGGAAGAGGAACACACAAAAAATAAGTCACTGCAATTACAAAGAAATTAAATGCAGATTATATATTCTGCACAATCCTCTCAGTAGGAGCAGTTAGGGATCCCAGTTCCTTCCAGAGAGACCCTAAGAGCTCTGGCTGTGATACAGCTTTGTCTGGTTGCTAAGGGGACAGTGTTTGTCAAGCACTCTCTTTTGTTAATAGATACTGTCATTTTTCTCTACAGAGACCAGTTTTTCCTCCTTTACATGCAGAGCAGGTACACAAAAGTACTCTGTGTAATCCAGAAGTGGTGGCTTTGAGCTTACCAGGTTACAGGTGGGAGGATGAGAAACTAAGCAGAAGATCAGAGAGTGCCCTACAGGCAATTAAAAGGAGATGAAGAGTGAGAACGAAGAACGCTGTTTCATGGCAACAAAAATTACTTCATCAAGGTTACTCAAGAACAACAACTGTGGGTAGATTTGGCCAGGGCTAGTCAATAAAACAGGACTGACATACATTTTGTGAGTAACTAACACCATAAACCACTATGTGAATCTGTTATCATTTCCCCTTTCTTGGAAGGGCGATTAACTCCCTGTGCTGCCACCACCTCCTATGCATCCACCACTTCTAAGAACTACCTGGGCTACAGGGAGGTGAATCTCTTCCACTCTCATTTTCTTACTGCCAGTTGGTGAGCAATCACCTTTAAGAACATTTTGACAGAAAACACTTTGTACTATTCTAGCAATTTGAGATTAAAATGTTTTAGTAACCGACACTGTGACGACTTTAGCTGTGCCTCTGCACGTACTGTGGTTTTACAGCTTGATGAAGTTCAGTCTCCATTCAAACAATTTGCAACCTTTCATCTCTATCAAATCAGGTCGTGGGAGCAAGGTCTTTCATTTCGTGCTGGCATGAACCAAACCAGCATGCTCTGTTAGCATCCAAGATCTTGTTATTTCTAAAAATACCCCTCCAGGAGAGCTGAATCGTATCTTCCCATCCCCTTTTAATATTTTAAGTATTAATAATGGAAATTGAATTTGGTTTTGTTCCATGGTATTACTTTTGATGGCTTATTGATGAAAAAAAAATAAACATGACTTTCTGAATGGCTGCTTGTTCATACTACGTATCTGCCTGTTTTCGTATCATTGTATGCTATGGTTTCCTTAATTAGAAATCCATAGAACTGGTCTGTAAGAAAGTACTGTGATTCCCATCCACTTGTATGCTGAGAGATTCATATGGGGTACCTGTATTTGAAAAAGCAAGGGCTATTGTTGCTCGTTTGTATTAAATGGTATGTGATTTTGCAAGTGTACCTGAATATCTCTTTTTTTCATATTTTGCTGGAATTATGTAGGCCATTTGCTGGGCTTCAAGAATTTTAGCCTGACTTCCCAAGAAAATGAGGCTCATGTGAACATGCTCTCTTTATCAAATGCTTCTACCTGTCAAAGCAGAGAGAAGCTTCAGCTTTGAAATAGTTAGTCAAGTTCAACAAGATCCCAGAAATAATTACGTTCCTTCTAGTTTCATGGAAACTTATTTATGTGTAGAGGAAAGACAATAAAATTAGTGCCCCCACTGCAAAAAAGGGCAGGAGAATGAATCAATTATGACAATTCATCGATTATACTTTTTGCTCATCAGATTCTTGACTATTAAAACAGCATGTGCAAAGCTCTGGAATAATTGTGACACGTCCTGTTATCTGTTATAACAGAGGATGTAATGAAGGTGAGCTAGGGATATCACACTGAGGAGGGATGGAGATAAGTGGTGAAACACTGCATCTACAGGAAACCCCTCTTCATTAGCTCACCTTCTCTCATCCTCATGGATTTTGGGTTAATTTGGCACAGGATTTTTTGGTCCAGTTTTGGTTAATGATTGACATGGATTTTATGAGCGCATGTACTCATTGATAGGCACATTTATCTGGAATTGCACTTAACCATCCTAGCTGTTCTTCATGATGCTTTTGTTTTGGAATAGTGCAAGGCAACGCAGCCGAATAATGTTTACTTGAGTAATTTAGGTCAGTAAAGTTTTTACAGTGTATCAATAAGAGTCACTATTTAATTTACCAACCCTGAAGTCTGCATGTGATTCATGGCTAACTGAACATCATCTAGAATAATTAAGCATCAAAATTAATGACTTTATTTATGTTTTCAATTTTTATTTCTGTAGCAGATGCATTGCCCATAGATTAACAATGTAAAACTGAGCAAAAATCTTTGCTTTTTGCCTCAGCTCACAGGAACTTTTCCAACTGTATCTTAGTTGGAAATACAACCTTGTGGAGTCCCAAAATTGGCAGAAAGAAGGTGCTGCTGGAAATATCCTTTTGTAGTTTCTCAATTGTTTATTCATGAATATGAAGTCACATACTGAGTGATATCTGACCAAATAATTTGCTTGAAGAGTCAGGTTTATGATCCTTTTCCAACAATTGTAGACTTGAGGGTAACTTCAGCAAAAGGTTGAGTTTTCTAACTGAAAGATTTTTCTATTGATAAAATCAAGCTAGTTCATTTAAATGTCAAAATTATGTTAAAACATAAACTAAAAAGACTTGAGATTAAAAGGTTTTTTTCTGAAACAAAAGACTTTCCTTATGCTCTTGATTTCCCCTCCCTCTCCAATGGCATTTCAGTGAAACCATTATGTTTCTGCAAAGTACCTACATCTGAATGAAATGGCAACATTCCACTGGAAAATTTACATCCAGCTATTTGAAGCTTTCTTCCACTGTTCATTAAAATGTGAACCCATTTTGTTCACATCATGACAATTATAAAATAGCATATTTGTCTGGAATCTTAATTAGTAGATTAGTAAGCTAGGACTCCAGCCTTTCTGGTTACTCATAGCCTGCTTTTTCCAGCCCTTCAGTTGGTCTTTTCATTCATATATGCTATGGTTTTCATATATTCTATATCTTCATTAAGCATAGGATCTTTAATAATTTCTGGTTTAATACTAAGGTTATGGCTAATGTGGAAGAGAAAATCCTAATGGGTTTGACATGGATCATGTCTTAAATGTTCAAAGGATCAGTTTATAACAAGGATCAGATAACTTAGAATTAGGAGGTAATCTCACATAAAATATTTGCTGATTTTGAGAACAATCAGTGCAGAGTAATATCCAGAAAAAGCAAATACTTTTATATAATGAACACACACACTATATATACAAACAATGGCACCAAGTTATATAAAACAGACTTGATCTTACAATGGAATTATTTCCCAAGGTATACGTATAACTATACTATATCTCATACATACATAATGTTGTTACTGTACTTGATTTCCCAGTAACTGAGACCATCATGATCCTTAATGTATTTATCCTTCTATGTCTCTCACACCAAAGTTTCCAGCAGCTTTCAATTTCTAATTGCCAAAGCAGCTTCACATCAGCACAGTGGGAGAAACTTCTCCTGTGTAAGTAGTTTGTTGAAAACTTCAGGGCTTACAGGATAAAATCTATCCTGGAAGTGTCAGTTTGTTGTATTGCTGTAGGCAAATTTGTTGTCATGATGATGATAGTTCTTCCCTTTGACAGGAAACTGTTGAAAACTTGTGAATCATTTGTACATTACTGATTTATCACGGTTACTTAAGGTCTCGTGCTGAGCTGTAGTCACGTTTGTGTGCAGCTGTCCTCTGCAAATGGCAGACTAGAAGCATCACATGTAAATGATTTCAGCAGCATGAATTGCCCATTGGATTTAGTAGAAAGCCTCTGACACAGCCAGAACTGATCAGCTGTGCTCCTTTTATGCAGAGAATGGATGAAACTATAGCTTATATTGATGCAATTATACCATGGGAACAAAACTAAAATAGCTGAATTTTGGAAGTTTGTTCAAGATTTGTCCCTCCTGGTAACATGGAAAGATAAGACTCTCATGGTGGTGGGCAGGAATATCTTCTATTTGAGTAAAGCTTAGGAATTTTAAATGTGCTTGTGAAAGTAAAGCACATAGAACTGACTGGATTCAGTGTCACTCTGAAAAGTCATGTTTTGGTTTCTCGTACTTACTTTTCATACTATCCTTATTGATATGATGTATGTTACTCTCGCCCAAAACCTGTTTCCCAATATGAGCAAATCACTACTTCAATAGAAATTACGTGTTTCTTTTCTGTGTTTTTGAAAACCAAAAGCCTGGAGTAAGAGTTCCAATCACAATATTACTAATTTACAAACATATATCGATTCCTTACTCTCCAAAAGGGTTTGCCCAATGATACAAATTTCTGCACCCCACTGCATTAATTGCTTACATGAATAACAGAAATGTGATGACATGAGAGGCTCTCCAAAAATTTAGATGACTTTTAAAACATCTCGCAAACTGAATCCTGGAACACTTTCTAGGAACGAATAGAAAATCATCAGGGTATCTGAGGTAAATGTCAGTGCTGGTACAGAGAAATATATTTGCCATTAAGTTCTGCTGACATTTTCTCTTTTGAGAGCCTTTTTACAGTTGCTGCTCATCTGGGCAGACATCATTTGGGCCTCGTGTTTTCCAAGATGGCCATTTTGCTTCTCTGCTTTTACACTCCTCGCTTTTAAGTTGTTTTTCCTACCTGAGGTGAAGAATGAAATTGAGAAAACACATTGATTTTTCCAAATGACAGAACATTTCTGAAGACTGTTAGCCTGAAGATTAATGCTTCCAGGATATGAACAGTGGCTTAATGTTTGGTAGAGCGAATATATTGATACCACAGATATTCCTCCAGACAATCTAGTGAAAATTTTCCTACATTTAACCAGTCCATACATGTCTGTAAAACTTGTTTACATGTACTATGGTCTTATTTTCCTTATAGCTCCAGATGCCAGCAAGACTTCTCTAAACAACAACAGTTTTATGGACTACTCAGGACCTGAGGGGTGGAAAGGAAGAGTCAACTGAGGGTGTAGTCACAGGGGAGTATCTGCCATAGCCAAGCTTCAATGAGACAACCACCTATCCAGACCCCAAGAAACACCGAAGTTAAGGCCTGCAGATCCATTAACCACTTCTCAGTTCTTCCAGTCCCTTTCAGCACTAAATTCACCTCAAGCATTTGTCAAAGATTGCTATAAATTCAAAGGTGTCAAGCTCCTCTGAAGATACACAATGTGCTTGTGAATGGTGGTCCACATGGTGGAATGTTGTTACAGTTACACCTCCAAACCTATGGGAAATCAGATGACATGCTTGCAGGATGGTTAGAAACAGAAGCCAATGAACTGGAGATTTACTGTATCTTTATTCCCCACAGTATCCTAATTACTTCTCAGATGTCATCTGTCTTGTTCACCAAATCAGTCAGAGGTACGATGGCAGGAAAAAGAGTGTGATGGTGAAGCATGTGGTATTACCTGCGCTGCAGAGCACATCCAGACTCCATGGGCAATGTTAATTGTGACATTTCCTCTCTTTCAGCTGTTTTATTTAGCAAAATAAAACTTCTTTCAGCATTTTATGGGACCTTACGGGCACTCAGCATCGTTGTACCCATATGAGCACATGGAAGTCCCATACACTTGGCTGCAGGTGCTGGGTGTGCAAAGTTCTGAAGGTCATACTATCATAGAATGACTTGGGTCGGGAGAGACCTTAAAGATGATCCCTTGCCACGGGCAGAGATACCTCCGACTGGACCAGGTTGAAGGTGTTTGTGGACCCTCCAGTCTGACTGACACCAGTGCTGCACTCGCTTTGTTCGCTGTTTCAACCAACGGCCCTCGGAAGAAATGCCACGGAACGGAACCATGGAGAGCGACCGAAGGGAGGTGCCCAGGACAACACGGGAGGTGTCCAGGATAACGCCCCCCCAACATTGCAACACCCAGCGCTCAGGGCAGGGGCGGGGCCTCGTGCCCGCGGGCGCCGGGGCGGGGAGGCCCCGCCGGTCCGGCCGGCTGCCGCTCGGGCACGCGCACGGGGCGGTAACGGGAGGGAGGGGGGAGGAGTCACGCGCCCCGGCGCGCTCCACCGCCCCGCCCCTCCCTCCCCGCCGCCGCCACCGCCCCCGCCCGGCCCCGCTCCCGTCTCGCAGCCCGGCAGCGCCCGGCAGCGCCTGCCTCTTCGTTGCGTGCGCTCCGCTCGGCACGGCCCACCCCGGGGATCATGGCGATTGATGGTAAGTAGGCCAATAACGGGCTCCTCTAGACCCGAAGCGTTCCCCTCCCCCCGGCTCCAGCTCCCCCTCCTCTCCCTCTCCACCCCCGGGCACAGGGAGGGGGGCGGCTCCCACCGCGGCGGGAGGTGGGGGCAGCCGGCAGGCTCCGGTAACCGGGGCTGGACTGGGCTGGGGTGGGAGCATGCTCCCCTTCTCCCTTCTCCCTTCTCTCCTCTTCTTCTCTCCCCTCCTCTCCCTCTCTCCCCCCTCATCCTCCTTCCTCTCTTCTCGTCCTCTCCCTCCCGCGCCCCCTCCTCCCCTCTCCCTTTTTCCTATCCCTTCTCCTCTTCTCTTCTCCCCTCTCCCCTCCTCTCCGCCTCTCCTTCTCCCCTCTCCCTGCCCCCCTCTCTCCTCTCCCTCTGTCTTCTCTTCCCGCTTCCCTCTCCCTTTTTCCTCTCCCTTCTCCCTCCTCTCTCCCTTCTCCCTCCTCTCTCCCTTCTCCCTCCTCTCTCCCTTCTCCCTCCTCTCTCCCTTCTCCCTCCTCTCTCCCTTCTCCCTCCTCTCTCCCTTCTCCCTCCTCTCTCCCTTCTCCCTCCTCTCTCCCTTCTCCCTCCTCTCTCCCTCCTCTCTCCCTCCACCCCTTCTCCTGTCCCGGCGCGACGGCTGCAGCGGAGGGGCTGCTCCGTGCGCTGGGAAACCGTGAGCATCGCTGCTCCCTACTCCCGTCACCGTGCCTGGGAGCCGGGCAGGGGTAAATAAGCCCGGCGCACGGTGGCCGGCATCCTTCTGCTCCCTCCTCCTTCTCCTCCTCCACCCCAACGATGCCGGGATGGCGAACCCGTCGTCTCCGTGCATAAGTCGCCCTTGTTCCGGGCGGACGGCTACTACCGGGGTCGGGGCTGTGCCCGTCTGCCTCTACTTACGCAGCCTTCTCCATCCTTCCCAGAGAGACTTGACCAACTGCTTTAAAAGTAATGGTCCCTTCTGGCCCTGAAATCTCCGGGAGCTGATTCCCCAGGTGAGGGAGGATCCCTACTCTCCCCGCCGGTTGCTGTAACAGGCTGTATTGAAGCTTGTGTCCACGTATCAGGCTATATGGAAGCTTGTGTCCACATAGAGGGCTGCATGGAAGCTTGTGTCTGCAGAGCTTTCTAGTCATCACCTAATAATGTCAATAACAGAGGAGTGAGGTGTGCTAGGCGCTTGTTGGGCTTGTTTGGAGGAGGTCTTTGTAAAAAAAGCAGGGCTTCTGAGCTTTGTTTTGAAACTGTTCCTCTCGATTCTGAAATTTTACACGTTATTAAAAAAATGAACCCCAGAACTTTCTTTGCAACAGAAGAAGGTCTTGAGGTATGCTGCTTCCTCAAGCATAATGTTTCTTGCAGACAACATTTGTTGTTATAACTTAAAGAATCTAGGAAAACAGTCAGGATGGGGGGAAAAACAAACCATTCAAGCTTGTACATACAAGACTGTATGGAAGCTTGTGTCTGCAGATCTTTCTAGTCATCACGTAACAACATCATCAACAATAGAGTGAGCTGTGCTAGACACTTGTTGGGTTTGTTTGGAGATGATCATCTTAAAAGACAGGACTTCTGAGCTTTATTTTGAAACCTTTTGTCTTAATTCAGAGAGTAGTTTTACACATTGTTAAAAATTTCTGGAAAAAAATGAACCCCAGAACTTTGTAACAAAAGAAGGTCTTGAGATATGCTGCTTCCTAGATCAGGTGTGCTGTTTCCAAGACGGAGTATGCTGCTTCCTAGACCATGATGTTTCTTTCTGACAACATCTGTTGTTATAACTTAAAGGCTCTAGGAAAACAGCGAGGGCTGGGAAAAAACAAACTGTTCTGGTTTGTTTTGCATGTGGGATGCTTCTGTGCTGTCAGTTTCTGTGACTTAGTAATTCAGGCCTCTGTAAGGAGAATTTGCACTGCGCAAGCAAAGCTGTGTGTTCACTCTGGCTTGGAAGCTGTGCGCACTAGGAGTCTGAGTTGGCCAGCTCTAAGTTGGCCAGGTTCTTTTCTGCTGAAAATCCCTCTTAGTATTATCAAGAAGATGATAGCAGAAATTTCTGCTGGGTCTGGAGTTTTTACATAACTCAAGCTCAGAAAAAAAACAATTATCTGTCAAAAACTGTTACCATTTTTTATTTTATGATGCAGTATCCCAGAAATCTGTGAGAATTTTTTAGATCTGAAAATATTCACAAAATGTGAATTTCATGTTTAATATTTTCAGAGGATTTAGAGTGTTACTTCTTAGAAGTTGAAGCAAATACTCATGAGTGAATTAAGCAATCTAGCCTTTGAAAAGAATGCAACACTTTTCATTGGTGCTAGACTTAAGAATAGCCAGTCTTGTAAACACTTACAGGAAATGGCCAAAATGGGAGGTAGGCTCTTGAGAATACTGGGTACAGAGTGAGGTGGGATTAAAAAAAAATACAGTCATGAAAGTAATTTGCTACATTTTGATTTAGTACTCTTCTTGAAGACAAACAATAGAAATGTATTTTTCCACTGTAGTCTATAGCACGCGTGCAACATCTTTTTTCTTTCAACTGAGTAGCTGATTGCTGTAGATTTTTTTGGAAACTATTACAATTTTTTTCCTCATCTTGGTGTTCTCACCCTCCTGTTTGTGCAACAATACCTTGCTTTGACCATGCTGTTCAGCAGTACTGTTTCCTGGCCAACCATGTTTAAAAATACGAGTTTGATTTGGGTGAATACTAACTCTTGAAGTCAAGATCAAACCATAGGTCTTCTAGTCCAAAGTGTCAAAATACCAAATTTACATTGTGTCCTAGTAAATTTGTAAATGTTTTTAATCAAGGAAACAGAGAAAATACTTTGCTCAGTTTTAAAGACACTGCGGTTGTCCAGATTTCTTTTTTTGTTAAAGGAATTGGAAATAAGCAAGATTGAAAACTTCTGATTGAAGAATAAATATAGAATAATTCAAAACTCCTTCAAAGAAGGACATGTACAATTATGTGTGAAAAGTGAACAAAATTAAAAGAGCTCAAATTGAAATAGGATTTGTTAGCTGCAAGGTTTTAAGTGCTTTTGGCTGTTCTTAAAAATATGTAAAATTAAAAATACTGTTTCCAATATCACTTTGTCAGCATCCCAGTTTACATAGGTTCTAGCACTAAATCCCAAAGTTTCTGTATAAGTGTTAGAGAGAACGAGGGAGCCATTGGCCATGGCTAATGACCGTTCTTATTTTGGTCAATGACAATACTTCATTACTTTTTTTGCATTATGATAACTGACAGACTTTTAAAAGACAAGCATTCTTTAGGTGAACAAGTTCAAAACCCTAATTTACTGATTGTGGGAACAATTACATCTTTTTCTTCGGAAGCTTAATGTCATGTTGAAACGTTCTTTTTTATTTCTTTATAAAGACATCAAGTATATAGTTCTGCAGGGGTCAGGCAGTCTCAGATTTGTGAGGAAACACCAAAGGGCAACCCCGTTGCAAAAGTTTTGGCTCACATGAGATTAAAGAATTGTATTTACAGTTCTTATGTCTTTATAGTTCTATTTCAAAGCAAAATTAGTTTTAGTATTAAGTAGGAGCTCTATTTTTGAAGTCATAAAGTTATTTATCACTTAATATTTCCACTTTTTCCTAGGGAAAGGTTAAATTAATTTAATACGGAGAGTATTTAAACAGGGAGAATCACAAATATGCTAGAAAGTAAGGCCAAACTGAAAGCAATAGTAAGTCTGAGATTAAGATCCTCTCAGCTGCAGCTGCCCAGACCTGGGGTCTTATGGTAGTTTGCTGGAACTGGAAAGCGAGAGAGTTGAGGAATCACATCTGAGAATTCTTGAGCATTGCCATGGTAATATTCCTCCTGGCAGCTCTAATTTGATTTCTTTATACTGCTTTTCCTCGTTTGAGCAGCCGCAAAACTTCGACACCTACCTTAAGAGTTCTGTTGGATTGAAGTCTGGGTGAGGAGCTAGCAATGGAAATCTGTCGTGGTTTAGCTGGGGGTGGGAGGTGAGTGAGCGAGTGGCTCTCTGGTGCTTAGTTGCTGGCTGGGTTTAAACTGTAACAAAATCACATTGCAGTTGCATGGAGGAGGGAAAATAAATGTAAAGGTTGCAGTGGGGTGTTATGTTACCTAAGGCAGAATTATATATCTTGTGTATATTCATGCGTCTACTTCTAACAGGTTTTTGGGCTGCACTTGAAGATGCTGTAACATGATATAGGCTATACAGAAGTGTATGCTTCTCAAGGAAGGGAATACGTTTAGAGATGAAACTTTTCAGTTTGAGTTAATTAATTTTTTAATTTAAACTCTTTCCTGTGGTTTCCATTGTGAAGTGTTTAGTGTTAAGAACTGAGAAGTAGTATTAAACAGCATAATGAGCGGTTTGGGACAAAGGAATCTAGTAGGGAAGAATGAATTACAGGGTGGTGCTGTCATCTAATAAGTTGTTGCTAAAGAAATGAGACTGATGAATATGTCTTCTCATAATTTTCCCCTGTGGTCCTGCCAATGTAGCACTTGCTCTTCCTCATGTAGTATGCCAAGGTGCTCTTTGTGTATCTAGGCTTGTAAACGCCTTTAATTTTGTTCCTAAATCTCCTGAGTGTCTCTAAAGTGTTCTGAGCACTCTCATGGTTCTGACAAGATTGTCCCTCCTTCTCTTTTCTCACCTGCCAGCTGTTCGGTTGGGAGCAGGCAGCTGGAGGTGTGTGTGCTGTCCATGGATTTATCAGCTGCTTGGCTGTCCCTGTGTTTGGTGGGGTAGTGTTTGTGTTGTATTTGGCTGCTGACATTTTATGAAACGTTAAACACGAAAAATATTAAGTTCTTAAAACTTTCTGTCAATTTTAGCTGAAATTAGCTAGTGAATTGGTAATCAATAGAAGGATGGGGCAGGAAATGAACTGTTGAATTATATAAACCTCATTTCCTTGAGAAACAAACCCAAAAGTTAATGAATGAACCTTCTTTTTGTTTATGGAGATAAGAAGAGAGAGGATTTAGAGGGCTGTATCATATAGTTTACCTGATAACTATGCCTACCTGATAATTTCCAGAATCCAGAAAGGAAAACAAATGAGCAATAAGCTGTGTATAGTTCTTAGGACTGCCATATGTGTGGCTCATAGGTTGAATCTGACCTAGAGAACAGTTTTACCTTGACTTCCAAGTTACCTGGGGTATTTAGGTGTCACTGCAGCACGTATTAGAAGGCCATAAGGTGACATAGACATCCTCAAGCTAGTGCTGACCTGCATTGACAGTAGTGCCTCTGAATCCGTGTTGGTGTAGCCAGAACAGAGGTTGAGCAGCAGCAGCAATATTAAATAAAACTTAACCATAAGAAACTGTATTTTGTACATACACCCACTTTTAAAAGCATTTGTTAAATGTGGGGTAGGTCAAATGTCAAGGTATCAGATTTGATCAGCCACACAAAATCTGTTTAATGCTGTCTTTTGCTTATTCACTGTCTGTAGTGGAAACTGTTCAGTGACTGTTACTTGGTATTAATTTTTTTTATAGTCATTGTAAGGATGATTCCCTGCATTATTTGCTGATGACAGTAAAACCTTATGCCATATGCAAAATTACCATTTTCCAGATTGGATTTGTATTTCTCCATCATTGCTGTAGTGTTGTGGATCTGTTGAAATAAAGCATGCTGTTAGATCTTTATCGCCTTTTGGGTAATAGTGAACTACTTTTAAAAAAACCCCTCAAATCTAACCCCTAATGCTCTGCAGACTTCTTTTTGACAAGCTTACCATGGGCTGAGATGAAACTATCATACTTGATATAAGAACAGCTGATGCATTCGGAGTGAATTTCTTCTTGAATTCTGTTTATTTTTAATGCTTAGCGTTTTTGCAAATTGGAACCCTTGGCATTCAAGATGGACTTGCAAGAAACCAAACACACAGTCACTACCCAGATAAAAATGTTGGCTTGTATTACTGCCCATGAAATACAGGGGATCTATAAGGGACGAAAGAGTCTTGCTGTCTTCTTAACTGCTTTAACCATTAGGTCCTATTTTCTCCTCACCCTGTTCTCAGCCTGATTCATGTATTCTTCTTCCAGCTTTTGTAATGAATGATGAGAGGGTTCCACAGCTTATACTCTCAGGCTTTTTCCTGACTACTGTCAGCTTTTGAACTGCATGAGGCAAAGGTCCTGGGTTGCATATGAAACTAAATGTGCCCCTGGGGACTGAAGTGGATTTCAAGTTAGCATTTCATCTTTGCACTTTCTACGAAAGAGCCTACAGGAAAGCTGGGCAGTGCAGTGGTAGGGTAAGGGGTAATGGTTTTAAGCTGAAAGAGGGGAGATTTAGATTAGATATTAGGAAGAAATTTCTTACTATGAGGGTGGTGAGACCCTGGCACAGGTTGCCCAACGCGGAGGTTGTGGATGCTCCCTCCCTGGCAATGTTCAAGGCCAGTCTGGATGAGGATTTGAGCAACCTGGTCTGGTGTCCCTGCCCATGTCAGGGGAGCTGGAGCTGGATGATCTTTAAGATCCCTTCTAATCCAAGCCATTCTATGATTCTATGATAATTTTTGAATGTTTAACTCTTGGAGGTAGGAGGTGTTTTCTGATTTCTGTGTAAGTCTGTCTGTAGAGTGTGATGCAGAAACTTTGGCATGGTTTTAAAAGTTAATTTTAAGACAGCAAATTAGTGTTGAGTTTATGAACTAAAAGGTCACATTCTGCAGAGGAACAAGAGGAACGTATTCTTTGATGTTAAAAGTGGTAGGTTTAGTATGATTGACATTTTTGTTTTGTAGTCTAAAATAAGCAGTTTTACTACTAACTGGGATATTTTGAAACACAAATTCTTCATAGTAATTTCCCTTCATATCACAAACGTAATGTTTTATCTGAAATATAAGAAATCCAGTGACTGACACTATTTGTGAGAATGTTTTCCTCACAATCCCTTTGAGTGACTGAAATTATACACACAAGTCCTTAGGTCATTAATCATTAAAAAAAAAAAATATTTCTCAGCTCACTTTTTGATGCTCTAGAGGGGTGTTTCATAGTTGTTAACGAAAACCGATAGGAATTAGCTGAAAGTCGTACTAATGTTTTATCCCTTTTTTGCTACCCACTTTTGTTGTTGACATCTTCCTTTTTATTTTCAGAACCTTAGATAGAAGTGTGCATTGTTTGGCAATGTATATTTAATCTTGTCATTTGCAGTGGAGTAACAATTCTTCTTGTAGCTGCTGGTTCTCCTTCTGTTCTCATTTAAAACAGTATCCATAGGTTTTGTGTCAGTTTTGAACCATTTATACTCGATGTTTCTGTTACTAGTTACATTTACTGTATCTCATCATTTACACTAGTAAGACTAATCTGAAGTATGTGACTGAGAAAAAGGTAAAATAAAGAACTCAACTGATCTTTTCTTAGTGCTAATTGTATTTCAGTTGTCAGAAGAGTGGAGAACGAAAAATATCTTGTCATCCTTTGTAGAAAGGAAGCTAAGATAATATTATTTTCATGATGGGGGAGAAGGTTCCTGAGAAACTCTCTACTGTATGACATAGTCAGCTTAGAAAAGCTGTGCTATCTACATTTCTTCTTGGTCTCTTGCTTTTTAGTTTGCTTTTTTGACTACTCCCAAGCATTCAACTTTAAGCATTTCATTTTTTACATATGCAATATTATTTGGGGACTGAAATTGTAATAAGAGTACTAAAGGAAGGCAGAGGTGGTATTAAACCATAGGTGAGGATGGGTTAATGAATGTGTCTAACTCTTTTAGCAAAGGTACCATACTACTGATAGCGGCTGTAGAGTTGCTGTTATGTGAAGGTCTTTTCACCTTTGTTTTTGTTTCCTTTGCAGTTAGTTGTCTGTTCATCTATAACTAGATTCTTCCTTAAGACAAGTTCATGGTATGAGGCAATTTTTCAAGGAGTAGATTTGTTGGTATTTGTAATCCTTTCATTGTAGTTGTCTTTTATTCTAAATTTACAGTACGTTATATGAAACATCTTAGAATGGGTTTCCTGAGTATCTTATATAGCGTTAGCAGTGTGTTAGGCTTTTTCACCTGAATCCCATTTTATGTTTCTACAGCCTTTGCTTCACAGTGTGGTTGTTTCTTTCTCACTTGTTAATCCTGTGTGCATGAGGCAGGTGGTCAGCCTTACCTGGGATCTGTAGATTGACTATGACTGTATCTGATGTGGGGTCGCAGAGCAGGAGTGAAGGAACTCTGCTGAAATGCACATCCCTTGCCATTGCTGTTTGTGAGCAGCACAGTTACTCCTCTGAAATTTGACAGGGTGGGCGCTTGAGGACTGTAATGAATGCTGTGCACCTCACCTTGTTGATACTATTCATCTGTGTGGTACTGTTGTTCTGTGCTGGAATTTCATGGATTTGTCAAGGGGAAAAATAAGTGTCTAATGTTGAGTAAAATGTTAAGTTAATGTTTGTTGAATGTAGTCCAAACTTTTGCAAATGCTAATTAAAAGACAATCTTCAGCAGGGGAGTAATTTATCCTGTAAAAAGTATGTCCCGAGTTACACCTGATGACAAAGGCTTCTGTGATATGGTATGATGTTCTGCTGCAGCTACTAACATGAATTTATTGCTGAGCTGAAGAATAAGGTATTTTCTTCACACCACAGTATTGATGCTGGAACTGAGACTGTGTGACATGTTTGTTGAAACGGTGGAACACACCCTTGCTGAGTTTGTGGGTGGTACCAGATAAGGGGAGCAACTAATATGCTGGGTAGCAAGGCTGCTCTATGGTAGGTTCTCAGCAAGTTGAATGAATGGGCTGAAGGAAACCACATGAGCTTCAGCAAGGACAAATGAAAAGTCTAAGCCCGTGGTGCACTTCAAGCTCCAAACAGACTGGCCAGGAGCAACTCCTGAGGGTCCTGATGAGCAGCAGATTGAATGTGGAGCAGTCATGTGCCTGTGCTGCAATGTAGACTGCAATGTATCCAGCTTTGTTAACCCAGTGTGAAAGGGACTGACAAACTGGAGAGACTCCAGCAGACTGCTGCTAAGCTGGTGGGGGACTGGGGTATGTGGCACATGAGGAGATTCTTTGGAGGTGTTTTTGAAGTCTGGGTAGACCTGAAGGGGACACTTATTGTAGCCTTGCACTATATAAGAAGGTCTAAGAAGTGGAGATGGGTTCTTCAGATATGCACTGAAAGCACATGAGGCAATGTGCATGAGGTACATCAAAGGAAATCCTGGTGGCTATAAGGAAGAAATACTCACAGTGAGGGGGTGACACCTCTCCCACCTTCCCCTTGGAACCAGTAGCGCCTGGAGAGGTCATAGAATCTCAGTCCTTGCAGGACTTGGTTGGCTGAGGCTCAGAGGAACCTCCTATAAAGGTGGTCCTGCTCTCTGAAGTCTCTTAGAGTGCCAGAGGTCATTCCCAACCTAATGGTGATGCCTGTGTTAAATTTCCTAGCCAATTATTTTCAGCACCTAGCAGTGGAGTTTCAGCTGAAGTCTAAACATAGCAGAACTTTGAATTTTGAATAGTACTAGACATTAGAAAACCATAAAATTTTATCGTTTAATCAATACAAAACTCAGGTGGTGCTTTGTCTTCTTTGATCTACAACTTTTCATCTTTTTAGTGTGATAGTCATCTTGGGAAATAGAAACAGGATACAAAATCTCTGTCTTAAATTGAGAAAATTAAATTTCATCAGGTGTTTCACCTATCTCTAAAACGTCTGGCCATTCTGTTTGTGCTGTTTGAATGATTTAGATTTTAGGCACACGAGGTGTTTCTTCTTGCTCAAGAAAATTCAAATGTTTTGTTGAATATGCGGTTCTAAAATTACTTCATCTTTCATTATTTCTCATTTTATTTCCATTGTCTGAAATTATGAAAAGCTTTGTGTCCCCACGTGGGTTTTTTGTGCTCTCAGATTACAGTTTGGACTATTATATAGTTTTATATGAATAGTCACTTAAACTGTTAAATAGGATATCATGTTTATAGTCAAGATGAATAAAGTAAATAATTTGTATCTAAATAAAATTTCATTTAATTATAAAAATATGGTGATCTACCACTGTATTAAAATCAGTTGCTATAAAGTAACATTTAAAGGCTGTAAAATTCAAGAAGATCATAATGCTGAACCTTGGGGATTTGTGGGCTAACTGACACAAAAGCAGTCTTTTCAGACTGAATTGCTGTCATGCAAAACAGTTCGCTTTATTTCAGTGAACAGGTTATTCAAAGCTGAGGGACTTCTTAGGAGTTGGAAAGACAGAAAAACTTGTGTTTATTTGTTAATCTATGAGTCAAAGCAAGGTGTCAATACTATATTACTTCCACAGTCTTGAAGAGCTCTCTGAAAAAGAAGTATCTGCCTAGGTCACTTGAGGATAATATTTCATATTTTTAATAAGTTGGTTAATTTAAAATACAGAAATGCTTTTTTCAACTTCATTTTCAAAACATGTGGGTCACTTGATGTATTTTTATTTGTGTTGTTTTCCATCCAAAAGCAATTTGGAAAAAGAGTAGTAGATTAATCACTTATTTAATAAGAAATATCATTCAGCATTTTCTAACAAAGTACAAAGTAAAAAATTAAAATCCCAAATGAATGCATGTTAATTTGTATGGGTTTATTATATGACCTGGCCTTGAGGTTAATAAAAATAACATGAGGAATAATGGAAAGGCTTTATTTAGTGGAGTGCCATCATAGTTTAGGATCTCCGTGATTGAAAAAGAGATCTATCTTTAGAAAACAATAGGTAGCAATGCAAAATCCAAACCTAAAATCAGTATTTTGTGATGAGATTTCAAGCTGATTGATTTAACTGAGGGCAGTATATAATTAAAATCTAAAGCTGCTCACTGTTTTTATCTTGGTCATTTCTAGGTGAATATTTTCATCTGTCTAGCATCTGTGTAATGAAAAATTCTTTTTTAATCAGAAATTTTTATTCTTTCTTCACTGCTGAACTTAGGTCTATGGGGAAAAGAAAATCTAGAGACAAGAGTTTTGGCCGCTCTTCTAAGTACTCTTTTGTAGTCTGAAGATGATGGCAATGACTTTAAAGAACATTGTAATCTTCTCCCAATGTTTGTTTTTTTAAAAAAAAGTCTTGTGGTCCTAAACCCAGATTTTTTCTAAGTTAGTTTGTATGATATTTTCCTCCCAAAATGTTTTCTGAATTAAAGTGATATTGACCAGCTTCTAGAATGCACTGAAAAGAGTGAGTTATTGTTATTGTAACTGGGTTATGTAATGGTGATGGCTATACAAAACTCATGGGTTCATCAGTCTCACTAATACTTGATTTCTCATTCAAGAATATCTTTGAGGATTTTGTTTTATTTTACGGAATATGAAAAAAGTGTGTTGACATAAAATGAGGATTCTTTTTAACTTCACATCTCACAGACATTTAATTTTATTTTAGAAGGTAAGTTTTACTCCATTTTTTGGGTCCTTTTTATCCTTTTCCCTCTAATATATACATTTCCTACAGTTATTTCTTTAAAATGTAAATTTAATGATGAATACAGGTATCTTCTTAAAACTTTTAGAACACCACCTGTTAGTGTTATCTATTATGAGTTTTAAATATTGGCTGGTACTATAATATCCTTTATTATACAGCATAATTCCTTTATTATGGAATGAAGGAGAATAATAAGTGCTATTAATGTGCTCCTACAATTTTGAGACTTGACAGAATTTTGTTATCTGCAGTTTGTTTTAGAGTGTTGTGAAATGTTTGGAGCCCTGTAGTGATTAATGCATATGGAGTAGCTGTTTTGTGAGATTTTTGAACTGTCTGTTTTGTATTTTCATGAGGTTGCAGAGAACTGGTATGAAAACGTAGGCAGATCCTTTTAGTTCTGGATTCATGTACATGTAGTCCTTTGTCAGTGGAAAAAGGTTTAGTGGGCACTGGGGCATGGTTAAGACACGCCATAGCTTGTTGTGGCTTGGATGTTAAGGCTTCACTGCAGAGCGTATCATTCTGAAGTATACTTAGTTAAAAGGGAAGAGGATCATGAATACTCTAAGTGTATTCAATATAAACTAATTGTAATTACAAAAATCAACTCTTCTTATGATTTCTAGATACCATTAAAAGCATCATCAGTTTATAACAGCCTGTTCCTCTTCTCTCAAGGCCTAGCAATAGCTTGTTTCATATCCCATCCTGTATCACTCATTCCTCTTTCAACTTGGCTAACTGAATGTATTCTCCTTCCTTTGTGGATTCGTTCATTGTCCTCACTAGGTATATTATGTGTCGGTGTTTTCTTTAGTCCTGTAGTTCTAACAATAAAATGTTTTTTATTAAAATGTAAACTAAAGCTTAATGTTTCTAGCAACAATTTTGTTATTCTCATATAAATGTCTCATATTCTGTAAATCTGTTTTTTTTTTAATTAAAAAACCTCTTAAGGAGAAATTCGGAGTAAACCCAACCTTTAGTAATAGGCTTTCTCTTTTTTTTAACTATGGAAGATAATCATAACATTATTTTCACATTCTGTTAGGTTACGGATATTCTTGATATTTTAAGAATTAATCTGTAAATGGCAGTTACCTCAGAACAGGAAATTATGTTGTATACTTGGGAAATATTAATGTGGCTTCAGTTAATTTGCTTGTGTTTCTAATTTTATCTGTGTAAGACTCTTCAAAATGCACCAACGTTAGCAATAATAAGCCAAAAGTACCTTTATTGTTTTCTCCAAAGAATATAATATATAAATTGAAAACTTGTTAAATCGATCTTTTGCATTTTTAGTAAATGACATGGTTTTACAGCTTTTCCTCTTACACTGTTTAGAAGCCTTATTCAGAAGCCAAATACATTTTATTTGTTAATGTTTTCTAATTATTTATTTCCACTTAGGTGGAGAACGAACTTGTGGTGTACATGAGCTAATCTGCATTAGAAAAGGTAAGTAATGATTTGTGAAAGTGAACTTCTTCGCTTGTGAATAGTATTGGTGAAAAATCTACTTCATAATGTCACCATCTTAAAGTTTTCTGCGTCTTTGTGTGCAGAATCTTTTGATCCTGACGCTGTCAATGGAAAAAAAGAAAAAATAATGAAATCAAATATGAAATTCCAAAAGAAGACTTGAATTTTCTCAAGAAAAAATGTGCTCTTACAATATTTGCTGAGTTATTAATACAGGGATGTTTTTAATGTTCAGCTGTGATAAGAAGCCACAAGCACTTTGATCTTTTCCTTATCCAGATATTTGTAGGATGATTTGATTTTTAGTAGGAGTTGTGAGGGCATTTTAGACAACTGATGTGATAGACTGGAAATCTCTGCCTGTGTTTTCATTTGAGAACCTAATTATGCAAACTTCTTTGAAAACAACTGTAACAGTAATGAAACCAGTATTTGATAGAGCATGAAACAGAGCTGTGCTCAAGAGGACTTTCATAGGGACAGCTCGGTTGATCTAATGACTAAATACAGCTCCATTTTCTGTCCCCTTTGGCAACTCTGCACCCCTTTCTGTGGCACTGCTGTTGAGTCTCTGTCTACTGATCAGAAAGCTAATCTTAACCAAAAAGAAAAAAGATTCTTCAAGGATTAGTTCCTTGCATTGACTTGCTGATAGGTCAGAAGAGTCTCAGTGCTTTCAAAAGGAAAGGAGTAAGAAAGTTGGGCAGGAAAGGAGGAGGGCTGCAAGATACCTGATAGCTAGTGTTAGACTGGCTCAATAGTATTGTCAAACCACATCATACTTGATAGGAGTAAATTTTGTTTGACCTCTGAATACAGCTTGGTTTCCATTACATTCACTTAAAAGTTTTAGTGAAATCAGGTGTTCTTGAAACATTTACTTAATGTCACCTAACCTCAGCCTTAATTCTGCTGGTTAAGGTGAAAAATAGCTTTATGTTCACAAGTCATCTTTTCCAAATATCTAATAAAAGAATAATTGAGTGGTATGTGTGGTTTTACAGTATTGTAATTAAAAACAACTTTCTGATATTTTAAACTGTGAATAATTTTATTCTTGATTTTTTTTTTGTTATGTATTTCAGGGGAGGTTACCTTTTGTTTCTATGTTTTGGCAAGTCTTTTGTTGTTGGTTTGGTTTTTTTTAAAAAAAACTTCTTTATTGCTATATTGTTGTTATTCCATTGATGGATAAGTTGGTACACACAGTGTTCTGTATTCCTTCTGTAATGGGCTCTGGTTTTGTTTCATGAATTATGAAACTCATTGGAAGTTTAGGAAGCCTACTAATAAGATTTCAAAATCTATTAATCTTGCTAATCCCTATTTATTTCAGGGTACTGTACTGATTTTAAGAAAAACAAGTTTTCTACATTCTTGGAGGTAGTGCTCTATGTTTTTCAATGTTATTACTGGGAGGCTAAATTGCAGAAACGTCTTTTTGAGGGTCTATATGGTATTTGAATATTAGACCCCAGGTTCTGTCATTGATATGATATTATCAGCATTAATAACAGTTGCATGAAACCTGTGTTTTAGCATTGGTGGTTATAAATTAGCGTAGGCATAAGTGTAATTAAAAGAGAAGTATCCTCTTAGTCCCTGTATACGTGCAATATGTGGGATTCCTTTTTGCTTCATATGAGTTCGTGTATGTGTTCTAACCTGGCGTGCCCCTACGCCCAGCCACGTAGCGTGTGGAGTGGGTGCGTTCTTGTCTGTCCTCTCTCCCTACTTAAGGTGTACGTGTAAAGCGTGTACGTGTCTGGCATTATACAGGCATATCTTCTGGTCACATAGTGTTTTGCTTACTTTATCTAAGACTTTATATCATCTGATATGCATTCTAGATGTTTTTATTGTCTGACTAATGGCCAGGTTCTTAAGGATTGCTTTATTTGCCAGTTGTCCAGGCCTGCCTGTTTGCCAGGATCAGAGTGCACACTCAAGATCTGTACTGATGTCCTCAGAATAAGGCGGCCCTTCCTATACTGAGAATCCCTGGCTGCCAACAGTCTGGAACTGGTCAGATCAGACCTTCCAGCTCTATCTGTAGTGCCAGTGGCTACTCATTTCAAGCTTATACAGAATTGATCTGAAAAGTTTTGTGGCATAGAGGTCTTTGCTTCACCACCTCTTGGCTCTGCTGTGAAAGCCAAGTCTTTTCTGGTCCATGAGCTCACTGTGGAAGTTTGATGGGCAAATTAAGTATTCACATTGGCATATGGCTAACTCCCTGTAGTCTTGTCTGATGCTGGGTAAGCTTGCACTGATCCCCTCTCGTTTTTCAATGGTACCTGTGTGCCTGTGGCACCAGGAGAGTACAACCTGGCACTTGCTCTTTTTCACTGAACGCTAGCAGTGGGGCTTTGAGTTAGTGCGGTGTTTGGTAAAATGGTACTGCATTTGCTATTTGCCTGCAAGCTTCTGATGCTTTCTGCCAGGTGATGGTAGATTACTGTGACTACTGGGTGACTGTAGTTACAGTGCCCGTGTGGAATCTCTGAAAGAAAGAAAAGCCAGCATAAGCAACTAGAGTTCTTAAAGATGTCCAGTGTATATTTGTGCTTTCCTTGTCTATCTGTCTTTCACCTAATCCTTCCAAGTACATTGTTGCTGAGAAGCAACTAATATGATAACAAGAAATGTTTCATCTTATTTATCCTGTACTGAATAGGGAAAAGGGAAAAGCAAGTAAGCAAGCAAGCATGTCTGCTATGAATAATGCAAAGGAAAACTTTCCAGTTTCAAGTGATGGAGGTAATAAGAATTTACATGGGGATTATATGACTTAAAGAACACCTGTTGCTGGGGATTGATTTTTCTTTCTGGTTAGAAAAGTAACCCATTCCTGCATTGTCTTTTTCTTGCCTGCCCATTCAGTTTTGCTAGGAAAATTGGAGCCTTGGGGTATTAGATGATGAAGTTTGGAAAGGAACCAGAAAGATCTGCAAGACTATGTGTGACCAGACTATTTAGCTCAAATTATTTCACGGAAAATTCTTGTCTATATATGAAGACATAACTGTAAAACCAAACCTGAAGCTTAAAAAGGAAATGTCTGCTCTAAGAATATTCAGCTGTTACGATGAAAATAATTTGAAACCTGACTGGGTTTTTTTTTTAAGTTTTGCATTTCTCAAATTAGCCAAAACCACGGAGGATCTTTTTAGGTTTGTTAACTTCAAATTTTAGGTATATTTTAGGAAAAATGTGTTTTCATTTAAAAACATAGTTTAAGCATCTTTGATGTTAACAGTGCTTCCACTGCAATAAATAAAACTGATTTGGTTTGTAGATTTATTTTTAGACTCAAAGATTTGCAAGTACTCAGTTATAATGGTTATTGAATATCTTGAGATTATCTGAGTTCTAGTGTAAATATTATACCAATACAGTATCAATACAGAACTCAGATCTGCTAACCAAGGGTGTAGCAACTGTCTAGGAGAGGGCCTGCTCCCATGTCGGATAATTTTGTTATAGCTTCAGAGTTGCCCCAGATACTGTGCTGTGTCCACTGTAGTCTGCACAAGAAGTTTTACAGTGCTTTTTATAATGTTTTGCTTTTAGCAGCTGCAGATTCTTCTAAAAAATATATGAAAAGAGCTGCCCAGGAGTAAGAAGACTGATAGGCTTTTCTGGAAAGCTTTAGAAGCTAATTTGTGTATATTTTTAAAAAGAGGTTTTGAAATGCGTAAGTAGAAGGAGAGTGTGTCCTGAAAAATAGATGTGTTTTGTGCAGTTGTGTAACATGTAATAGCTGCAAAATACAGAACAAGTCACTTTCCAGGTATAGGAAAGAGCTTTATGATCAACTGTTACAGAAGTTTGATAGTACAGCACTCAAATTTATGACGCCTGTGTTTAACATACCTAAGTGGTTGAGCTGTTTGTGTGGTTTTGTATTTCCACTTTGTTCAATTCTGGAAATTGGAATATTTTGCTCTTATTATAAATTAACTTATTCTTCTATTATTTAATGCAAGTTTATTTTTTGTACATACACATATTCAAATTCTTATATCTCTGACAATATGCATTGAAGATTTGGCTAAAGAAAGAAGAGTACTGCTTAGTTTAGTTAGTAGTGACAGCGTCATTTCATTTAGTCACACAGTTAAAGATTTGGCTTTTGACTGGCTGTTTTCATAATGCAGATGTTTTTGAGAGAGTTCTGATAATTACATTAAGTTGTTCCTTTGGTTATTTGCTATAGACTAAAAGAATTTGAGGAAGGTAAGATCAGACTTCAGAAGAATGTGTCTTTTTTGGCTGTGTAGGCCACTGTAGCTAGGCTGCTGCCCTGACTTGGAATTGGCTTTTGTTAGATGTTCTAATATTTTAATTAAAGCTGATTTCAGGTTGTGTTTGTACAGATGGGACAGACTTGTCGTGAACGTTTGCTTTATTGAGCTGTAACTGAAGAAGCTCCATCTTTAATATATCCTGATATGTATAATACTCACAGTGTCATGTGGAAGTTACATTAAAGCAGAAAATGCATGTCTCTCTAACCTTTCAGTATTCATTTGTTTATTTTTGAAGTAATGGTAAGTGCTGCTCCTAACTCAGCAATGCGTTTTGTATTTAATTCATGGAAACATAGACTGAGTACCTGAGCAAAGTTTGAGTTGTGCAGGTTTTTTAAAATGATTTTTTAAGCCGTTTTTTATTTTGCGAGATGTTCTCTTCTTTCTTTTGTCGTGGCAGTCTTGCAAACAAAGGAAATTATTCAGCAAACTGCCTTTGTGACTAATAATGGAACAGAAGTTCTCTTTAATATGCAAAAGAAAGAAGTTGCAGAAAGACAATATCTTTGGATGACAAGGAAAATTGTCACTTTTAATAATAATTGTGAAAAGATAAGAAGGTATGAATTTTTGTTTTGTCAGAAGTGTATTTTAAGTAGAACTATGTCCTCGTTAATGTCCTGGTCAACTATCCTTATCATTTGCATATAACTGAATGTTAAGTTTCCAACTACATTTAGTTCAAATGGAAAAAATTAATATCTGTTAATGAGTTTCATTTTACAAGTAGAAACATTATTTTATTGCAAGTCAACAGCATCTCATATTCACATTATATTAGTGTTTTTATGATCGTCTACACAAAGTGCCTCTGAAAAAGAAGCAAAATATTTTTCCCTTTTCTCTCTTTTGTCATCCAGTTGTTAGAACTTCTTGTTCTCTGTCAAGAGAAAGGTGATACCACAGATTGTAGCAAACTTCTTTAAATTAGAGAACCTCACATTAATGCAACACATTATAAATATGTGTTATTCCTACTCATTTAGTGGTTCACAAAGCAAAGTGCATTTTCCCTTTTTACAGAGATAAGAATAAAAATTCTTCATTAAAAAGTATATACAATTAAAGCTACTTTTATAGTATGCAGAAAATAGTAATTAATCTGTTCACAGTTGTGGACTAGTTAATCTTAAATGGACAAATACATTTTTTTCTGGACTAGAAGGAATTTTATGTCTTTTATCCAATGAATACTAAACAATAGATCTGGGAGATATTACAAAAGTATGGCTACATATTAAAAAATGAAAGTAGTAATGTTAGAATTAACGACAACAGAATATATACTAAATTTTGCACTGTGTAGGAAAGCTAATCTGTATTTATGCATTGTGGATTAGGGAATATTTAATATGAAGTAAGTCTTTTCTTTGGGGTGGTTGATGCCCATATAGGAAGCAAAGTAATATTTCTGTGTGTACTCCTGTGTTTGGAGTTTTCTGGAAAGCAGGATCCATAGTGAGTTTTGTGTGTAAAAACTTTGCTATATCCAAACCCTGGCATTTCTTCACTTAAAATGTTCATGTAATCATTTTTACTGCACAATACTTTGCTATATATCCTAGTTAATCACTGTGTTGTTCAGAAATCTGATCCTGGATTGTCTCACACTTTCTGTTAATTGTACTGGCTGATTGGAAAAATGTGGTTTTAAAAGATTTTTATTACATAGATTACTTTTTTTCCACAGTGGTGGAGAGCTTCTTAGTAGCAGCTATGGCTTCTAAACTGCAAGTTTCTAGATCCCCCAAGTCTAGGTCTTTAATAATTTTGCACTGGGAGTATTATTTGAGAGTGCCATTGAAAATCTATAATCACTGCTGTTCTCTTACCCACTGTGTGGAGAATCCAGTCTTCTAAAATGCAGTGTAATTGCAACAGATTATTTGGATTTGGTGGTAATCAAGATGATTCCATGATCTATGTCTGTTCCGAGTTGCAGCGCAATGTTCCCTTTGCTGTTTCTTTTCACAGATTTCTGCTGTGAGATACTAGTTAACAGGAGATAAATTCCGTGTTAGAAAGAAAAGACATTCAGGAACTGGCAAATCAGCAGGGGTGGCAGGCTGACAACTTCCTCAGCCTGTAAGGATTTAGGAATTAAGAGATTTCCGTCAAAAGTTTAAATCTTCATCTCAGAGTATGGCTTCTGTTATTTGTAAATTCTTTCTTAGAGCAGTGATATTTATGAGCCCAGGGTCCTCTCTTTCCTATAATTAAATTTATCTCCAAAAGACAGTTTCAGAATGGTATTTTAAAAGAAAGGGAAAGGAATCATGTAAATGATAAACTGCAGAGACAGTACTGTAGTTGATTCAAGTATTTTTTTGCAGTTAGGTATGTGATTAGATAACTTCCTGAACTAAAACTGTAATTTATTAAGTATATTGAATTCTATTTGATATAAATATTTAGTCAAGTAATTTAATTGCCCATAATAAAACCAAATAAATTTAATTTTTTAATTAAAATACTTCCTCGACTTTCTTCCTGTTTGAAGGAAGTCTGGAACCTAGATATTAAAACATATTTTTTCTTATTAGTCCTGGTAATTAGATGTTAAGAAAATGGGGGGGGATGTCCTGATTTATCTCTGTAGCAGTGCAGATTATCCTTCAGCCAGTGTGAAGTGACCTAAACCAAACAATGAAAAAAGTTGCTCCTATTCCTGATGGCTTTCCAGTGGAATAAAAGTGACACTGGAGTTAGACCAGTGTAGCTCTTGTTATATAGTAGTTACAGTACTTTTTTTTCATGTAAACAGGCACATTTATTTTCTACTTAATGTTAGGTGTATGACATTGTTTATAAATTAACCTTTAAATCTCATCATATATCACTTCAGATAATGCAAGTTTTCTGTTTTCCCCAATATTATTTTGAAAGGTTTAAAAATAGAATTTTTAAAGGGCACTGTTGGTCCAAGTGGAAAGTTAAAAAAGCACTTTCATCCTGATTTCGTTCTGTCAGTATTTTAGAACTTCTGAAAAGTTCGTGTTTCTTATTTAGGAAATGCTCTTCTCAGTTCTACATTGAAATTCAATTATCATTTCATGTTTATGTCCATTTAAAATTGCACGTCATTCAGGGTAATACGCTGGATATGGGTGTTTAAAGTGTTGAAAAAACAGGTAGCTCATGTTGCATGTGCTAGTAATTTGTGCCAGAGAGTGAATAAACTTGCTGTATAACAAAGTGAAAGACCCAGGAGAAGAAATATATGGGGAGAATCATCATAAGACTACCAGAATAGTGTGTATTTAACATAGTGAGCTCACAAATGTAGCCATTAGTAATAAGCTAAGTTAAGAAGTCTGTGCTGCAGAAGAAAGGCAAAATGAAAGTTTGAATTGAAGGGGGCAGCATCTTTATACAGAGAAAAATAAGTTTTTAATGTTACCTAAATGTAGCTAAAAAATTAAAACCATTAATAGATGAAATGTAATTGCATGTTTTAAGTTGAGCTACAATACTTTTTCTGATGCTTTCGCAAAACGTAGAAGAAATAGGTACATTTGTAGAAAGGAATTACATAATTCTAATGCTTCGTATGACAGAAAGAAGAAAGATGAATACAAAATAAAATAGGAAGCATAGGAAATATGTTTAGAATTTTGTCTTTCGACATATTAATAAAATGTCTAGAGGGAATTCACAGTACATTTTCTGTCATTGATTTTTAGCAGAAGCATCAGCTGGTCAATTTTTGTGCTAAAGTTGCTTCTGTTTTTTTTTATGAGAAAGTATTATAATAGTAAAGTCAGCTGCCACATAGATTTTATCTTGCTGTAAAATAGTTCCATTAGTCAAGAATTTAATTTTAAGACTTTAAACAAAACACTAGATAAAATATTGCCCCCCTGTAGGTGTAGCATTTTGCCTGAGTAAATTTGGTTCTATTCACTTGGGATTGTTTCTTCAGCTACTCCAGCGAACAGGAAGATAATAATTCTGCTAAATCATTGTGAAATTTGTGTGCTGAGTTTACCTTGACAACTAAAAGCTGTTTAGAAAGAACACAAAATCTTAGGTAGACTTCAAGTTCAGTTACTGACGTTTGGAGAAGAGGCCATCCTGTGTAATTAGTCTCAAAAGAAAAAATTATTTACATATAAACTGACACATATGAAAGTACAGTTGGTATTCCTCTTCAGTAAGCAGTCAGACCAAAGTATTTTACTCCCAAGCTGACTTTGAGGTATAGAGGGTTTTGTTTGTTTCTATTATGACATGAGCTGTCTGTGAGAAATAAATATGTGCTCTTTGGAGATAAATAATTCAAGCATGGAGAAAAGGCAGTCAAGGCATGAATCTTATTTTGTGGTTCAGTAACCTGCTCAGCTTTCTGAAAATATGTTAATTTCTCATCCAAATCGGAAAGTTGGTATGAAGTGCCAAGCAGCAGTCAATAGCATTTGAATGAAAGTATTTTTGAGCTGGACAGCACAGGTTATTTTCATGTAACGTCAAAATGTAGTGGTATAAAAGCTAGTAACAATAAATAGTTCTTCTTCAGAACTAAATATAAATCAACTGTTTATTTAAAAGAATTTAAAAGTTAAACTATCTTAGATGAAGTTTAAAAAGAAAAAATAGAAATTAAGAACAGTCTTACATTTTTCATTTCAAATATTTTTGTGCTAGGATATTAGAAGTAATTGTGGTTCTTTGGATCCTAAACCTAGTTACTTAATTTGTGCACAGAAGAGATAGTATTGCATTTGTAAATGAATAATTAAAACAACACTAAGATAACAATGTGGCCTTGTACATTACTGGCAGAGTGAGTAATATAATGTGTGATATGAGAGCTGCAAAAATAATTAATTGGATATTCAATATAGTTGTGAGGGGGGTTTAGATACATATTAAAAACATGAAATGCTTTTAAATTTAATGTTAAAAACATTAATGCTTTTTAATGTGATTGAGAGTTTCTGTTGTTATGGTGATATTTATTTGAAGATGGCATTATTTTCTGAAGATTTTGAAACATCTTTTGGCAAAGAAAAATTGTTAAAAAAGGCATGGTAAGTTTCTGTGTCTTAGTAATTCTAAATCTAGTGATGCTAATAATAAAAGTATATTAAAGTGATGTTGGTGCAATACTTCTGTAATAAGTAATACCTTTCTATGTTATTTCCACAGCGAACAGTTCAATTAGTCTTCGTAACTTCGTAGTGTCATTTGTTCTTTTAGTATTTCTGAAACTGTGTTGTATTATTATGAATTTCAAATATTCATTGTTGGTTTTCTTAAGAAGTGAGGATAATTCTGAAGTTTATAAAAGTAGGACATTTGAATTGGAAAATGACTTTGAGAAAGTATTGCTTTTTTACTGGTTTTTGATTATAGAAGAAACCACTGGGAACCTCTGAGAGTTTTAAAAATGCTTTTCATGGTACAATTAATGCCATGGTACAATTTATGGCAGTGTATTTTGAATCAAAATAATTCTGGTGCTGAATGTGGCACAGATATATTTTACATGCAAAAAAAATATTTCTTTTTTTTTCCTGTCTACGGAGTATAACTGCTCGACATTTCAACTGTGAGAAACTAATTGAAGGATTAACGTGATGTATAAATCCTTTATTCATAGGTGGGAATGTGTACACATTTACATGTGGAATATTGAAATACAGTTTTATTTGAGGGCTTTTTCCTGGTAATGGTAATACAGTAAAGGACTTCAACTTGATAATATACTTAATCTGTGAACAAGCATTGAAAGATTCTTTAAGTGGATGCAAATTGATATGGAAATACAATTTTCAAGTCTGTGTTCACACCGAAATACATAAATAGTTAATTAGTCTTGCTACAGGTAAAGTTTCATTCTTTTTGTAAGGTATCAGCCAATGTTTTTTTTTCACTCCAGAAAGATACTGAGTTTTCAGAGACAACTATACAGTTTGCATACAGTGCCTGTTTTAACTAATTAGTACTGCAAAACTATGGTCTTTCTAAGTTACTTTAGGTTGTGGTTAATTTCTTTAAGCATATATTTTGATGGATCAAAGTGGCTTTCATTGCTCAACAATATAAGCATAAGTAAAAAAAAAATTAAAACCTACAGTTTTAAAAGATCATGTGAAATACTTAAAAGTGCACTTCTTTCTGAAGATATTGTGCAGTCCTATTAAAAGTAAACATTCACTCTCCTTTCTGTGAATCACAGAATGATTGGAATTCAGCTCAGTCTCCTGCGCAAAGCATTGTTGACGCTGAATTCAGGCAAAGTTGTTTAGGACAGCCAGCTCCAATAACAAAGCATTAATGATCATAGATAAATGTCTATGGTCCCGTTGTCTGTCTAGTCTTCCTAATCTGTCTGTCTTTTCTGCCTTCTCTTCACTTTCCAACTTGTTCTGTGTACTCCATCCCAATGTTGCACCTTCTTCATAACTCGTACATGCCATTTCCTCACTGAATGTCATCAGATTGTGCCTAATTGCCACCTTTCACTTTACTCTCACTTCTGTTGGTCCCTGTGTCCTGGTGAATCACAGTCTCCTCTTCCTGCCTTTTCTGCCACTGCCTCTGTGCTTGATAGGCATTAAAACCAGAATTTATTGAAGAATGAAAATTTTTCTGCTCTTGGCCCAGTCTCTAGTCATTTGAGCCAGGATTTATAATTCAGAGAAAACTAGATGTTGTTCCAATAGCCCCCAACATTCTCAGTTATCCATATGCAGTCTTGGGAGAGGAGGGAGCATGCTGACTGCCAGCAGAACCTTGGGAGATTTCGTCTCTTAAACTTTGAGGTAAAAAATGAATATACACAAACTGAGGCTTTAGTCAAATCTCAGAGCTTTCCCGTATTTAGGAAGATTCCATCAAAATGGTAAATGGATGCCTGACAAATGCTAAAGAACACTTGTCACATGCCAAATTTTGTTTGCTCTAAATCAAGGCTTTAAAAAAAAAATTAGTCACCAATATAGCCATAATTTTTTTTCTTCAACTCATTCTTGATCACGGCTTAACTATCTTTTTTTGAACTTAAACACAAAGAAAAGTCCTTCAGTGCGAGGCAGTTGCCATAAACTTCAGCAATAACAAGGGATTGTAATTGCATTATGAACAGCTCCAGATGAAGGAAATATCAGAAAATTATGATAGGATATGCAACCAAGGTCTTTTGTGAACAAAGGGGTTTTTTCTATTTTTTCATGATAATCAAAATATTAAAACAAAAAATAACTTCCTTTCCTCTCTGATTCAGAATGCAATTCCAGTTTTCTCACCTTGTTGCACTGCTTGATGAAGCAGGACACCTCATCCTGAAGGACTGATGAGAAAATCTTTAACTCTGTGGGTATTTGTATTTCTGGAATGGAAAATACCACGTGTCTGCTCCTCCCTATTGTACCGTTTGCCTAGCTTTGTCTCCAGTTCTTCAGAAGACAGTATTCCCAACTTAACACATCTGAGAGTTGCTCATGTTTTTCCAAACTTTTCTGGGATGATCTAATAAAACAACAAAAAAATTCACTCAAGTTTTATATTAACTAAATAGAGGTTCTAGCCTAATTGGGGTTTCTGTTTCATACTTTTGGGACTTCTTTGGTTGCCATTCTGGTATTTCTTTAGTAATTTTGTCAGGGTGGGTGGTTTGAAGTTATTGACAGGTTCCTTTTTGTTTGAAAGTTTTCAGGGTTCTAGCACAATGCTGTATGATCTGTTCTGGTCAGAGGTATAAAGTGAAGCAAAAATAATTTTCACAATTCGAGATAGGCCTGGATGTCCAGCTCAAAACAGATGTGCAAACCTGACAAATTCCTTTTAGATGATGGAAGATGCATTTCTTTTGATCTTTCTTTTCCATTTTTTTAAACCACACCTGTATAATTACTTAAGAATAACACCACAAACACAAATATTCCCTGCCATCCTGAAAAACAAACTGAGAAGATTGTGAAACTGTGTGTGTTTCTCAGTCAGCACTTTTATGTAGATGTATGAGCCCAGATTTAAAAAGGGTATATGTACACTCGAAGTATAATTTAATTTGGAAGGCTCCTGGGAATGTGATTCACAGTTCAGCCCACTGCTCAGAGCAAGGCTAACATTGAAGCCGGATTCTGTAACTTATCTAGGCAAGCTAGTCCAGTGATTAACCCCTTCTTTTCTGGAAGTTTTTTCCGCCATCTCCAACTGGAATTTTCCTTGTTGGCAGTTCAGGCTGTTGCCTCTTGTCCTTTTGTATTGCATCTCTGAGAACATAGAGTATATTGCTAATTTTAATTTAATCTCACTCCTTTTTATGTAGTGAAAGATGTTGCCACACAAAATTAAACTCCTAAAGTACAGTGCCAAGATCTCGGCAAATGGAATTAATAAATTTGAGAAATCTTCATAAATCTTATGTAAATAGAAAAAAAAATCCCCCAATAATGGGATTTATGGTAGTGAGTAGGGGGACACTTAGAGTCCAGCAAAATCAGGCAGATTAAAGAGATGTGAAATCTTAGCTTTCATCCTGATAATGCAGCCATGTTCAGCCCTGAAAGATGCACCTCTGTGTGTTCAGGCCACAAAAACCACTCTGAGTGCTAATGTGCCTGTTATCTCAAGGTCTTACTCTCCCTCTTTAGAATGCAGATTTAAAACATAACTGATATAAGGGGCTATAATGTTTATTAATTGATCAGCACACTACTAGTAAAAAAATTAACAGATTAATTAGCTAAAAATGTGCCACAATTAATCACTCTTGCCGTGCTGTAACACTTTACATCATTGTTAATTGCATGCAATTACTGAGTACTCTCACTTTATTCTTATAAATTGCACCCAAATATTATTAAATTATAGTTCTAAAACTCTTCACTTTAACCTTCCACACTACTTATTGACAAATTTGCAGTTCTGTCACTCTCAACTTCTCACATAAAGTCTTTCAGATGTAGACCCAGTGGTGAATCCAGTGGGTTGCCCAAGGGGCTTCCCTCTGACATCTCGGCAGCCTTGGTTAATAAAGCAGGTCAGCTTTGTTATAGTCTGCGGGCATCTGTGTTCCTTCTGTCAGAAGATCTACCCTCCCTTGAACTGCTTTAATAACTTGTTCATTATTTCCTACTTTTCTAGACCCTTTTTTCTGCCTTTTTGTATCCTTTTCTCTGCCCACTCTCCTTTCAAATAAGTAAACTGTCCTTTAATTACTCTTTCCTAAATGCTCTAATTTGCTACATCCATTCCCAGACTTCTCATTTCTAAAATCATGTCTCAGGTAATCATGGCCTTAAACGGTATTGCTGATGTTGTTACTTAGGTACTGATGGACTAACAAGATTCTACCGCTGCCAAAGATGCCCTATACTCCCTTTCAGTTAATAGCAATTACATTTTCTTTATTTTATACACTTTCTAAGACGACAGTCTACTTCAACCTTTTTTCCTCTCCTGGTTTTGAGTGAGTATGCTTTATCTCTGTTTCTCCAAGGCAAGGAACATATCGTTATGTGCTTTTTCTCACTCTGTTTTTTTGCTCACACAGTATACTGCTTGTCTGGGAGCAGCAAGAATCAGCTGATCCCTAAGGGAAGAGAAGCAAAGAGCTGAGCATAAGAAGGCTGACACAGGCAATGGCCTGATAAGCAAAGGTTCAGTCCCTTCCAAGCAACACTGTCTTAGAGCTGGCCCTGAGTCCAGGTAGCCAAACACTTCTAGCCCCTTCCAGGAAGGAGGGATGCACCTCGCTCCCTTCCAGTATGTACTCTCTCAGATGTCCCATCAAAAATCATCAGCCTTTGTCATCTGCTGATAATCTCCCCATTTTCTGCAGAGCTCTGTCTTGTTGTGGGGTCCAGTACTCTGGTAGAACCTCTTGCTCACAATGTCAATTTTCCCGTAGGTTAGGGCGAGATACTTTTCTGTTCTTTGAAAATATCATTGGAAAAGAAAAAAGCTGATGAAATGTTAACAGTATTAAGCATTAAATCAAATTTAAATGGTATTTCTTTAGTTATATCTTGCATATATATTTGGAACTTTAGTATTATTTATTAATCATAAATCCTGATCAATATTATAACTTTTATGAGTTTGGTTTTTTTAACAGACTTATTAAAATGCATTTCTTTCTGTTTCTTTTAGTATCTCCTGAAGCTGTTGGATTCCTTTCTGCTGTTGGGGTGTTCATTATTCTCATGTTGCTACTTTTCCTTTATATTAATAAGAAGATGTGTTTTGAAAATGTAAGTGGTTTCCCAGATCTCGATTCAGGATACACTACAAGAAGAAATTCTCAAGATAAACTGTGTAAGTATCTGAGAAAGAGTGTACTAAACTTAATTATAAGAATGCACATTTTTGCAAGGATATGTAGAAATACACAAAAAAATCTCTGTATTTAAGTGACAAAAACACAAAATGTTGACCTTTTGTGACTGTGCAGTATGTGGAAACAAAGAAACCTTTGTATTCACAAGCCACAGAAATTAAACAGCTATATAACCAAAGAGTTGACATTTACTAATGGAAGATATTTATCTTGCAGTATGAGAATAATCTTGAATGTAATTTAAACATTCCATAATTGTTTATAATTAAATCTTCTCAAGTAAATTTGTGAATAGCATTATTGGGTTTTCACTCAGCCTATTAAAATGCTTCACCGACCTTTGGGAGAATGTTTTACATTTAATCAACTGGAAAATAATTTTAAAGAAGTAAAACATTAGAAATGGAAGACATCTTTTCTGACAAACAAATGATTTCTACACTTTTTTAATAGAACAAGTTCTTTAAGGATAGTGTAAAAAAAAAAAATTAAACCTCAGAAAAGATAGTGAGGGTTGGTAAAATAACCCCTTTCTATTGCTGGGCTGTGGAAACTGAATGGGCTTTGTTAGCTGACTTGAGGGGAAGAGACATGTACCAGAGAACAGAATGGGAAATTTGAGAGGTATGCTTCCCCTCTACCTCTTTAGAAGGTGTTGCTAAATTTTTATTTTGATTTTTTTTGGAGTCAGAAAAAAGTTCTCCGCCCTTGGAAATTGAGTCAGTCACGTTAACTTTCTTTTTGCTCCAAAATAAGTCATCAGGTTCCAAAATACCTTACCTTATGTAAAAGCCAACAGATATTTTGGGGTGAAGAAGTCTCTATGATTTGTGGTTTTGTGCAAGTTATTATATTAAAAGCTTGTTGTAGTGTGACACTGAAGTAAGGATAAAATTTACATGTCTCACAACTTCTTCTTTGCAGGGTAGAATAAAAAAATATTTTTGAAAATAATGAATTTTATTATGGCTAGTTGATGCTGCACTCAATGAAAGACTATGGTTTTGCTGGTTGATTGCGTCTTCATTTCAAGATATTTACTTAGCTGCTTTCTTGTTATTTTAAATGCACATTGAATAGCAAGAGCAACACTGCAACTTAGACTGGTAAATGTATTGAGTTTGAGATAGCAAAAGGAAATAGCTCTGAAATTAGAGAAATTGAGTTGATCTAGTTGTGAAATGCAAGACCTTTCTGTATTAGAGATTGTTGCGGAATAGTTTGGACAAATGGCGTTTTTCAGAAACCTCCAGCAAAATCTGAGCCTTCCGTCTGTGTCCTCTCTGGTGGACACACTTAGCAGTGCTGTGGAGGATCTGACCAGTGTTGTCGGAGAAGTTGGCTACAGTGTAGCTGATTCAGTAACAGAGCAAGTAACCAGCATGATAAATGGCCTTCGTGCTGAAGAGGAAAGCTCCAAAATACAGAATGAGAAACCCGGGAAGGGGGGAGAGGAGCATGCACCATCATTAACTCATTCTCAGGAAATTAATGTGAAAGAGAAGAGAGGTATTGCAGAACATAAAGAGACTCATTATTCTAGTCCATTAGGTTTTGTGAAAAAGGGTACAGGTCAAGATGGAGAATCTGACTATGTCGTGGACAAAATCCAGTGCCAGTTAAAAGGCAGAGATAGTAATAATCATTTAAGTGACACAGAAGTACCTCAGGATTTGAAGAATGTAGGAAGAGCTTTTAAAAAGGAAGCAGTAGGAGGAAATGAATGTTTTGTGAATGATAAGTTCTTGAAAGATAGTAACCTGAAAAATAATAAATTTACAATGGCACAGTCTGTTGAGGAACGAGATAATTGCCTATGTGCAGCATCAGACAATTCTAAGAATCACTTGCGTAGAAAAATCAAACCACGGTCACCTGGAGTTAATTCTAAGGATTCTGAAGAAGTGCATAGTATGAAGGCTTTCCAAGATTTAGAAACAAAACTTGTTGAAGTACAGAAACAAAAATTATCAGACTCCAGCTTGAAGAAAGCACACAATGACCATCCCAGCTGTATTAATGAATTCAAAGAAAAGAAATCCAAAGCCTCTTTTGACAGAAAAGGAAAATCTGTATCAAAGGATGAAGGCAATGCATCAACTACAGCTCCAAAAGCAGTTAGAAAGAAAAACTCAAGGAAATCAGAATATTCAAGAGAGCTATGTAATACGAAGATGGCAGGAAAAGGTGAGGAGTCCATCAGTGAACTGTGTTACTGCGTTCTTCAACCTTTCCTGAAGCTTGTGATACTTCCTACTTTTTTTCACCTAATTTACACTTCCAATAACAGTATTTCCTGTGGGTGAAAGTAGGTCTATGTTGTCAGTGCTTCATTCTCTAATTATATTTATACTTCTTGGAAGCTAATTATTTGTTAAGATATAACTTAAAATAACTGAATAATAAATAACCTTTTCTATGTTCTAACTTTTCTTTTTCTGTATACAGTTTTTCTTACTCTCTCTACAGTGCCTGGTGTGGTTTCTGTTGAAAATGATGAATTATTTAATACTGGAAATTAACATCTGTTCTGTGAAAGTGGCTTTCATTTTGTGTATTTTAAAAGCATTGCATAAAACGTGATAAGATGATAAAGAAAAAAAGAACTGCTGTTATGTTTACATTATAGTAGAACTTCAGAATGTGTTTCTGGGATAATTAAGACAGTAATTTCAAGACAAAAAACTCAGTGGCAACTAAGTGATTGTAAGTACAGAAAGAACTGAATGAGGCTTGTCTTAAAAAAAGTTATAGTCTTACAAAGAAAACCTGTGTATTGTTGATATGGATGCTGTATGTGCCATCTTCAACATCCAGTCTTAAACAATATGACAATAGAATTGCAACCATAGTTTGTGAGTAAGAAGTAAAATCTTGCGTTTTTACACAATTGTTTTGCAGGCTTTGTAGTGTATTTTAGAAAGCAGAGTAGGCTTTTCTGGAGATGCTGTTTCTGTAGATAAATGAATTATTTCATGATAGAAATCAGATGATTTTTATTTGTTTTTTTTTTTCAGTGTCTGTGTTTTCCCCTAACTGAAAATTTCAGTTATTCATTTTGTTGGGTTTTGGATGTTTGTTGTTTAAGTTTTGATTTTTTTTTCCATTTTGTTTAGGATGTCCTTTCCATGTTTGTGTGATAAACTGTGATCTTACAAGTATATTCTCTACCAAAAATGGCATTTTAGGTCCCATAATAAGCAATTAATATCTTTTAATATGACCTGTGTTAGCCAAATAAAGGAAAGGTTTTAATAAGAACATGAATTCTTTTGGACAAGTTTCCAACTAACACTTAAAAATCAAAAGAGAAGTGGCAAGGAGCAGCATAAAAACCTGAGGATTTTTTTTATGTGTAGGAAGCTATTTTCTCCCAAGGAACTGAACTGTTCATTTAAAAAAATTGTTTACATGGATAGCTAATGAGGTTTTTAAGTCCTCTGATGAAGTCTCATGTTGTGATTTGTAATAATAGCACGCGTCCTTTTTATTTTTCTTTTATGCTAGGAATTGGAGAAGAAAATACCTGGTATCACTGAGAACTTCTGGATGCTTACAAATGTCAGTGTATTATTAGAGGCATAACTTTCAACACTTCTTTCAAACATGTTGCTACCATGTTTTATACTGTTCTGTTCTTTATAATTTATGCAGGCTGATTAATGAACCTAATTTCATATTTGTGAATACATTTCACGTAATGATAAATAATGCATCTAATATTGAACTCTGGCACTATTTGTTAGTTCTGGCATGCCCTGCTTTTATTATAGTTGTGGAAATCCGTAGAACTTTCCTATGTGTCAGATTTCAACCTGTTGAGGGCCATATGAGGTGCAGAATTTTACGCTATGTACCAGCAAAGCAGGCTCCTTTTTCTGCAATCGGTCTGCTAGCAAGAATATATCTTGTTTGGTGTGATATTCTCAGTAAGTGACCAGTGAAATTGAACTTGCTTTAGAGCCATCCATACAATGGAACTGAATCTGTCACACTTGAATTCAAATTGATAGCCTAGAGCTGAAAGATCTAGTTACTCATTAGCAGTCTTTTTCCTACAAATACTGTTAAGATTGCATGCACGTTGCATGTAGAACTCGTAGCACCATCTGTAGTTAAGGTTTCCTGACATTTTCCATTTCAAGACCTTATTTTCAGGTGCTTATAACTGTGTGACAGATTTGAGATATTTGAGAAAAAATTTCACGTGCTTTCTCTCTGAGATATTTTTCTTTTAAGCTATGGTTTAAATTCTTTAGCGATTCCCAGGAACAGAGCAAGGGAAAGCACGTTGGTTGTCTGTGCAAAAAATAAGTACATTTCCCATCTGCTTCACTAAGATGCTTTGTCACCTTTTTATATTGGAATATGTACTTGAAATGGGGGAGAGCACTTTTTCCTTGTCAGAGGTGCCTATATTCTTCTATGAAAGCACACATAAGTTAGACCAAATTGCAGATTTTTGCCTTTGGAAAAGGAATAATGTCTATTTCTTACAATTTACTTTTTAAATTCACTGATCATCCCATTTGCACTCAGTTGCTTCATTGTAGGGGAAGAAGAACAGAGCAGGTCTTATCCTGCTTCTAATACTTATGGCTGAAGGAAACTGGGAGTTAGAACAAAAGAATTGAGAATGAACGTGACTTATGTGAGGACAGAAAACTTTCTGAACAAATATGACACAATGGAAGTGGTAGAATGGGATTTGAAGTAGGGTAAGTGACAGCTACAGAGAGAACTGACAATATTATACAAAGGTGGAGGGACTTAGGGTGCAAGACTCTTACATGAGTAGTTGATTATATGCAAGAGAAGATAAGATAGAGGAAATCCTCGTAAGAGGCCAGAACTGGGTGCTTGGAACAGGAACTTGGAGTGTGGAGCTGGTAGATAGGAACTTAGGGTGAGATTCTACTTGTATAAATGTAACTTTGCAAAAGATGCCTTTCCTAAACTTGAAGTACAGGCTTTTCTATATGAGTACCAGGGAAAAACAAACCTCAAAGGGAAGCGATTTTACTTATCTACTCTAGAGGCTTACCTGAAAGTGGGAAGGAGTGACCTCTGTAGTACGAAGAGACAAACTCTTGACTGTAGAGGAGGCCTAGATGGCTGACATAGGTTGAGTTACTTAAATTTTAAATAGCTGAATTTTGGGTAAGCTGACCCCCCCTCCTTTAGTTGGAATACCCAGACAAAGGAGTGAGACTGGCTGAGCATGAGGACAAAGGATAATGGGAGCAGGAATGCAGAGCTAGAAGGAAGGCATAAATTCAAGGAGGGGAGAAGTGATTGAGCATGGCTGAATAGCATATTAGACAATATTCCCTTGCAGAATCAGGAGTGGAAAAGCAGCATTATGGGCATCTTGGAGTTCTGCCGATAAATGGAAATGCATTGGCAAATCATACACCAGTGGTTTGCTTTCTGAGTAGTGGTGATGCTGACCTTTATTGAATTTGAATAAACTCTTTAAATTCCTATTAGATTTTAAGATCTACAGAGCCTGTGTATGGCATGTTGTTTGAACAGAATCCACTTGAGGTTTGGAAGAGGGAGGAGGAAGCTTTTCTTTCGCAGAAGTAAAAATGCACCTGAATCTTTGACTTGTCGGAGGAAGTCACACCTGAAATGTATTTGGAAAAAGCTGGCCACAAGAGTGGGCATTGTAGAGGAAGTGATGTAAAAGAATTAACTAGATAGATTCTTCTGTGCAGTTCTTGCTGTTTCCAGATGTCTGCAGTGAGAATCTACATTAATTTCAGTTATTGAACAAGGGGCTGTTTATTGTAAGTTAGATAAAATTGTGCATGCAAACATCTTCTGCTAGAATTTTCCTATTTGTTGTTGTGAGTTTAAATACTACTGAGATAAATATCCTAAGATGATTTTGTTTTAAGCTTCTCTTCGTGAATCAGTTTCATTTCTATGTTACACTACATGCTCACAGCAAAAATCAGCTGAGAACAGAGGATCAGGAGGAGGACTTTTGATATGTTAGATATCCAAATGTAATATTGCAGCAGTGTTGGATTTGGATTTACTTTACATAAATTATTTTGTGCGTTTTATTACTTAATGAAGGTTTTTAAGAACTTCAGTGTGTGCTGCCAGAAAATGGATCCATTTGCTGCTTGAATAGGTTTTAGAATTTTGGAAGGGGTTAATGATCTTTCAATTTTTCTAGAAAATAAAAATTATAAAATCACATAATACTTATAATTACAACAAGATTATATTTTTTAAAATTACAGAAATTTTAATTGAAATACCTTAAATATCTTCAGTGATAACCTTTTATGGTTATTTTATTGTATTCTATTTTGAGCTGTAGTCGATTTGCTTTATTTTATTCAAACAGACAACTCTTATATGAGTAAAGACCAGCATGGTTCATCATCTGAGAGTGAAGATGAAGCACTGGGTAAATATCATGAGGCCTTGTCTAGAACCCAGAGTTCCAGGCTGCCAGTGGTGGATGGCAGACAGCAAAAAAACTATATATGGGAAACCAGACAAAAATATAGTCCTCTGTCTGCAGAATATGATGGATACAGTAGTGAAGCCTCAATAGATGAAGGTAAGAGAGATTTAAAAGCATTCCTTTTATTCCAAATTTCAGAATTATGTTCTGGATAAGTAAATCCTAGAGGAGGACAGCTTGTCTTGTAAATAGTCAATATCTACAAGAAATATCCAGATATCTTTTACATTTGTGCATGCTCCAAGAAAAATAGCACAGACTTGTGCACATGCTTTCTTAAATGCTGCAAATGATATTTTGTTTTATTAAGATTTATACAAGTTATAGTTACTTTATTTTGGAGGGAATTTATACTGTTTTGATTTGAGAAGGAAGCATGGCAACTCTTGATGAATTCTGTCATATTATAAATACAAAGAAGGGCTGTTATTCCTCTGTTGATAAGCTGTCATAACAGCAAAGTAAATAGAATTGGTTATCGGTTATGGTGCACATGGTCAATGCAGTGTGCATTACTGGAATGTTCTGTATCTGTTCTTGGCTTGAAATCACAGAAAGAAATTATTACAAAGATTAGATTAATCTATTTTTCCATGGTGTTAAAATTTGAATGTAAACAATGAATGTTTTGTTTTGTGGTATGTTTTTCTTGATTTCAAGTTAAGGTGACAACTTGACATACAAGGCTGAGAATTCTGCTGTCAGTATTTTGTCAATATGCTTTTTGTGCTTGAAAATAGCTGTATGCGAGAACTGTGTCTATAGCCATTTTCTAGCGTGAAAAGTGAGCTTTGGTTGAAGTTACATAAAAGTCAGATTCTAACATAGATGCTGTGCTATAGTAAGATATTTGTTAGTCTCTTAAATGTGTTAAAATGCAAAGTTTTTTTGAGATTGATATTCTCTAGTAAAAAGTGGATGCATGTAATTGAAAGACGTCTGTTCTTAAATGTTCTAGACAGTCCAGAAGTGCTTAAAAAAGAAATAAATTTTCTACTGTGTGATGTAATTCAATTATATAAAAGTCTGTTTGCCACTGAAATTTGAATTTAGTGCGTGCTTATTCATGATTCCAAGTTAAGGCACAAAGGACATGAAAGCCATAATTGAAGTAAGTTGCCGAGTAAGAGCATTCTTTTCTGATCATCAGACATTTTGGTTCTTTCCTTTGCTGTTACACTGTAGGAAGGCTAGGAGTCTGAGTTCCAGCAGGTAGGGAAGGAGATGAAGGGGTGATATCAGGTGGCAAAGCCAATGCCTGGACACTGTGATGGAGGAGGACAACAAGGGATAGTGAAAGTATCATGTTTGTTTTTTATATCTACTGAGATCTGTCAACAGCATTGGTGGGGGGAATATGAAAGATAAGATACTAATTTTTTGCATGGCTTATGTCACTGTTGGGAAAGGATGATTGTTTATATTAACAGGAGATGGGAAACTCAATTGTATTTGTTAGCAAGTAATACCAGATAGAAATTATACAAGACTACTTTCAGGTGCCAGAAAAATGTATTTGTCTCTTTTCCAGATATTGAGGCTGGTTGCTGAAATAGTCATTAAATAATTCATGTTGGAAGGAACATGTGTCATTCCTCTTTGTATTTTGCAGTTGTTCAGATTTTTTTATCCTACCTAGTTAATCTTCTCAGTGAAAAGTTCGCAGTTCACTGTGCTTTAACTTTGACCCTATAGGACTTAAGCTCCAAAGGCATTGTGCTAGCCTGTACCCAGTTTTGTTTATTTGTTTAATAATTGTATTCCTTATCATCCTCTAAGATTAGCAAAATTCATAGTCACTGACTTTTACCCTCTTCTGGGGAATGAGAACTCCAGTCAGAAATCTGTATCATGGTTAGAATCTAAGAAAAAATAAACTTCTTGGCAAGTCCAAGTATTGCATAAGGAAAGTAACAATTGTTTCCTCCCCTCCTCCTTTTTAATTTTGTCTTCTATTGCTAAAGATACCTGTCACCAGCTGCGATCCCTTCTCAATGCTCTTTCCATTCAGGGAGGCTGCTGGATATAAAACTGATTTATATATATATGCACACATGTACTCACTCTAAAATTAGCATGCAAATTGAACTTTTATAATGAAAGAACATTCAGGGTTGGGGAAAAAAATTAAAGCAAAACCTATCAAAACGTTCTAGCATAGGAAACTAAATTTTCAACCACGTACTTGCAAAAAGACTTTAATACTATCAGTATTTGGCTTTGCTGCTGCTTCTGAGACCGTTCTCTTCCCACATTTTACAAAGAAAGGAGAACCAACAATGTTATTTATTTGACAGCCTGTGATCATTCTACAGTTTTCTGCAAAATGCTTGCAAATTAGAGTGATGATTTTGTCTCATTTTTGTAATCCATTAATTTCAACAAAATTATATTCAATAGCATTGAAAAGAATTTATGGTATTGGACATTACAACAGATGAACAACCTAGTGTTTTTCACTTTTCAGTGACCTGAAGGTGGCACACTAGAATGGTTAGTGTTAGTGCTTTAGTTTGTGTTCTCCCTAAATGATTTCAAAAATTAAAAAAAAAATCTTTGCACAATGATAAAGATGTTCTAGAATAGAGGAAAAGACAGAGTACACCCTGTGTGTTATGATCATTACAGAGGGAAGGCTGCCCAACCTAAAACTTTCACGAAAACAAAAAGTGGAAACCTCATGAAGAAAGTCTAAAGTCAAAAATAAATGAGAGCCTGGCTATCACTGCCAAACAGTTTATGTGTTCAAAGAAACCTTTTGGTGAACAGATGACATTAATCTCCACTGGTTTGAAGTGGAGAGCATCAGCATTCTAGATGCTCCAGTGGAATTCTTAAAAATTCAAAGTCTTACTGTTCCTTAAACTTGCAAAACAAAACTGTAGAAGACTTGATGCCATAGGAATCCTGAAATTTTTCATTAAACAGGGTTTTTTTTATAGCTGAATAAGAAATGTAAAGGCAAATGATAGAACCAGTTCTTGATTCTTTGATGTGGAGGGGTAGCAAGCAGTGTGTTCCTATGTACTTTATTTAATATGAGAAACAATTGTCAATATATTTGATTTGGTGTGCTTCTGCTTCCTCATATGTATTTTTTAATTTCTACTTCTATGACTTAAATATTTCAGCTGTGCTTTCAGCTTAGGGCACCCATCAGTCCACATGTACAGGGATTGATAGTGTTACAGTGAAGTGATGAGAGACAAGAATTCATTTTTGTCTCATCTTGGTTTTCCCTCTGCTCATTGCTGGTAAATAAGCCTGTGATAATATCATAAAAAATTCCATCAGAAGTAGAGTAATATGAGCAATGAAAATGGTATTTCATTTTTAGAAAATTCTGTGTTATTTTCTCTTTAGCAGTTATTCTCTGTCACATGTTGTATCTTGCAAGTGTGCTGTGTGTTTTCAAAGGAGTCAATAAACAGTTTTACTAATAACTGTTTACTCTGTACTTTAATCTTCACTTTTCAAATTTGTTTGTTTAGACATGTCTGCACTTTACAGTGCACACACAAAATTTCACGAGACAAAAATACAACCTTGTCTATATTAATATACCCTGAAAGCTTTGTTTGCATTGCTGAAAACATGTAAAATGTCAATATGTTTGCATTACTAAGACCATCAATATTTCTGATCATATTATTTCAAGGTTCACTTTTTAGCAATGACATAATTAATTTATTACATCTCTTTTCTGGCTGCATGCCTCTAAAAATATTTTATGCTGAAGCCTGAAAGTGTGTGGCATGTTTTCACATAATTCTTTTCTCCTCTAGATGGCCATATTAATCTTTCTTTTCAGCATATTTATATAGAACTGGCATGGCATTTTGTATAATGTTTTTAATAGTTAAATGAAGGAAACAATTTTTGCGTTGTGTTGGAGCATTTGATGATGGAATGTTCTAGTAGCACTTTAATTCATTCTATGAAATTCAGGTGTTTTAAATATTAGTTCACAAACACCTGCTTATGATTCATTTTATATAGTTGTGTAGCATATTTGATGCTCTTCGATTTTGATGGTTTATATATATTTTAAATGAAAATGAAAATATTATGCCTAAATGAAAGTACTTCTACAGACTATGAACTGTTGTAAATATGTAGCTTTTGCAGTGAGCTCCTCCTGGACAGGCTTAATTCCAGATACATTAGAAAATCAAGATGATGACGAATGTCATTGTTAATTGTAAAATGGTACAGATAGTGAAGTAAAATGGTGTGGACTCTTGCAGAAATGACTCAGAACTGTTAATCATAGAAAAGAGAAACCTGTATAACTACAGTATTTCTTGGTATCTATGTGTGGACGTAACCCAGTCTATGTACTTAGGCTCAGAATTCTAGGGTCAGCTTTGAAGTTTGAAATCTTATTTTTTCCAGTCGTATTCTTTGTGTTCCTTCTCATGTTTTCCAGTACAGTATGGATACTTATAAAAGTGACTTTTTTTTCCTTGATACATACCCTGATATAACTTCCTTTTCGTTTTTTATAATGTGCATCCTAGTTTTTGTAATATTCCCTAACCTTTCAAAAGCTTTTATTTCCCTGTTGAATATGTACTACTGCCTTTATGTACTCCGATTATTTGTAATATTTTGGAAGAAAGGATTGATATCAGCTGTGATATTACACATCTGTTTCAGAAAAGAAATAACAAAAGTAAGGAAAAAAATGCACCAAAAAAAGGCAAAAATAGCACCAGAAGGTGTTAAAGAGATTTTGAACCTAAATAGTGATCTAAATAATAAAGTGTACAAACTTCAAATTTAAAAGTGCCGTTATTCTTTGTACTTTGGTAATTGGAGGGGGCTTTTTGTCTCTATGTTGGTTTTGATCTTAATGGACCATGCTTTCTTAATAGTTTCAATTGCAAAAAAACATACAGTGTGATATTAAACTGGACTCTTTGCCTCCAGTAGTGGTTACTTCCTCAACTTTAAAAACTCAAGCATTGTACAGGCAGATTGTTGAGTGTTATCTCTATAGGCTTCATAAGCAAGTACAATATATTTTCGTTAAGGAAGCAGTTACTTAAATTCCTAAAAATGCAAGTTTTAAAACTTAGAAATTGAGGGTAAATATATTGAAATTAGAGTTTTACAGGCAGATGTCAAAAACTGTAGATTCTTCTTTGCTTTTGAAATCAAGATTTTGTATTCCTATAGATGAGAATGTTAGAGGGCAAGAAAACATTCCTTTAATTTACAGTTAATTTGCGATGTTCTTGAAGCCCAAATAGTCTCTTTAACAGCTGTGCAAAATTCCAGGTTAGCAAGCAAGGAGAACTGATCCCAATTCTGAGACAAAGTAAGTGATATCATGATGGAAAAAGTACTAAGCTCGCTTGCTTACTTAGCATACTTAGATGTACTTTATTTAGCTATAGTTTACCAGCTCAGTACCACAAGTTCCATCTCCAGCCTATTTTAAAGTCTTTTTCTAACTTCTCAATTGATAAAGCCCCACAGCTGAAGACATGTTTGTTCAGAGGCTCTGTTTCTGAGATTGGCCCAAGTGCCTAACATTTCACGAGGTTTTTTGGAAACATATGGAAGCACTAAAAGACTGCAGTGAGAAAACATAAGTTCTCTTAAATGAGAATCTGCTGCTCTAGCAGGCATATGCTACTGGATTTTATCCATCTTTTCCATATTGTGAAGGTAGAGTATGATGTTATTTTTGTAGTTTATCTTCTCCACTTTTATTCTTCTCTAGGCTTTCGGCACTTTATGTTGATGTGTCTGTGGGACATATGTTTGCCTTGCTCCTCCGTGTCAATCTTTGCACGTGAAGGCAACTGTTCTTCTGGAACCTCTAGGATCAAATTCTTTATTCAGCTTTTGGTCTTTTCTTTCTCTATTGTTAGTTTTCGTATTTTGAAGTATATACAGAGATTTTCTTTCAGTATCTTCCCAACAGAAACACCAAAAGGTTTTTCATAAGCACCTCAAGACTGGTGTACAGGTGAATCTCCCCAGTTTGTTAAAGCAATCTGGGAAAGTTTTCCTCTGTCAATGCCTTCTGTAAAGCAGGATCCTACTTCTTCAGACTTGTCAAGATAAAGTCAAGGCCACCGGACAGACAGAGAGGAAGAACAGGTTCCTCAGTGGATCCCTTGATAAGCATATATTTTCCACTTTAATTTCTATCATTATTCCTTGCATATAAGCAAATCTATCATCAAGCAAAGTGTGAATGAAGACTTACTGTTTCAAAATTATGGAGTGAGGGCATCAATATAATTATATTGTGTTCAGCAAAGTAAGGCTACAAGGTTCTCTCAAAATAGATTTACTTGTCTATGTACTTTAGATGCTAAGAGTTACAGATAAAGAAGATTGGCTACGTGGAATAACAACTATGAAATGGTGTTCAGACTGGAAGACTGAAAGCTCAATTGAATACTAGATCATAACTGAAATAGTTACTTATTTTTTCTCTAATATGCTTTAAAGAAATTAATTAGAAATACAATGGAAAAAGCATCTAGGAAGAAGGTGGCCACCCATTTTTCTGTGATAAGTCTTTATCAGATTAACTGTGAGATTTGTCTAGTGTAATACCTGTTGGAAAAATAATACTCTTTTTGGCCTGCAGCTTTGCATAGACCTAGAGCTTTGACAGGGTCTGCGGTATTTCCCAAATGTTTCAGAGTGTTATTTGAAGGCTGAGTCATGTTACAGTTGTGAGATATTCCACATATTCATACACGTATCTCAGCAGATACTACTTCTGTACTATCAACTAATATCATTCTTGATGGACTTTGTAGAGATTTTTGGGAGAGAAAAAAAGGGGATTTTTTAAATTATAATATTTCTTTAGGTGATCCAGCTTCCTATGCTCATTTTCTGTTATGTAGTCATCTACTCTTGACATTTTTTATTTTAAGAGTAATTTAAAATCTTCATGCAGTAGAGGAGAAAGTGCAACAATGCAAAACTAATAAAATTTTACTTCTTGATTATGTGCCTACCTCCTATTTATTAGTAAATTGGAGTGAGTCTTCATTGGCTCCAAGCCCCTAAAAATTGAAGAAAGATAATTTTTTGTGGTTTTGAAGCCCCTGTGGAGTGTGCTAGTTCAATATCTGTCTATACCAAGAGAATATTTTAGGGTTAGTTTTGTGTAGTACAAAAGATACTTTTCTAATTCAAGGATCTGCAGTGTACTATGCAGATCTACCTTGATTTGCCTTGCTTTATACTTGCTGTGATGCTGGGTTTGGATTTTTTTTTTAAGAGTTGTGAAGTATCTTCCTAGTACATTATGATAGTCACTCTACTACTCTTCTGTAATAGTAGAAAACAGTAAATTCTGTTAAGTATTTGAAATTACAATGTGCATTTCCCAAAAATATAGTCAACCGAGCATTGCAGAGACTTTGAAAATTTGGTGATTAACTTTTGCTCTGTCTTTTATTCAATTTTACAGAATTCAGATCTTTTTTTGTTTCTCAAAGAAAGTGTTACCCTTTATCTTTAGAAAGGTTTCTGATAGCAAGGAGCCTTTCATGTAAGTAATTCACATATCAGGCCATGATTATGTTGTGGTTATAGTTCTTTAGTTGCTTGAATGGCAGACAAACAACAGTGTTTATAGAGTCTGGAGATTGGGAGTGGACAGAATTTACAGATAGGGTAGAAAGTACAGCTGTTGTTCAGTGTTATTCTTGTAATTTTCTTGAGGAATATTATGGAGATGGCAAGACATAAACATGGGACTTAAATGCAAAGGAGATCTGTGACTTTAAACGCAGTTTAAAAGAGTTGTGGAGTTACATTGAGAATTTTTGAGTTGAAAAGCCACATAGCCATTATCCAAGTTATGCACAATAAATACCTTGTCAACCAAAGGAATCACATGAAAGTGCTTGGTCGAATGAATCTGAATGATTCTGAAATCATGGATTTACCCTGTGATTAACAGCAAAGATGCTGGAAAAAGAAGTTGAAGCATGCAGGTCATCTGCTTCTGAGAGAAGACTAGTGACAAATCTCAGCCAGTTGTGATGAGAAGATTTTCAACAGGAAGAATCCTTTTCCAGCTAGACTAACTGCAAAGAGGAGGAAAAACTGTCCTCCAATCAGAAAGATCCTTTTTTTCTTGGTGTGCACGAGTGAGTAAAGCAGTTTCACAAATTAGGTTCCTCCTGCCATCTTTCTGAAGTGTTTAAAGAAATACCCTTGCGTTGATGTGAAGGCTTTTTTTCACCCTTAGTGATGTGATGTCTCTGACACAATGTAAATCATACATTAATAATTACAGCAAAGTTTCAGTTTAGTTGTTAAACTTATTATTTTAGTAAATCTCTCATCTGTTTGATTCTGGAATCTATGAAAGGATCAAGATTTGTCATTAACTAGGAAAAGCTCGCATACATTTTTGTGGCTGAAATAGTTCCTTGTGGCGTTGTACTTGATATAGATGTTCTGCATTAATAAAATGTAGAACTGATTTGGGATATTAAAAGAAGAGAGAATACTGTATCAACAGAAAATATCGCTTCCTTGATGAACCTAGTGCTTTTGCTGATTCTGAGAGCTCACATTGAAAACAATATATTTCTTGTACTAATATGATCTAAAAGCTGTTTGGTATGGGCATTCATTCTTCTTGTTATTATGGTAGTACCTGGTGATATAGGGGAGAAGTTTCTTTGATTTTTATGCTTGTGTACCATGAGGTGTCTTGTTCTGAGAGAATCCCACTGGATAGACAAAAGAAGGTACAGTTATCATTAATCTAGTCTCTAATTGCAGAGATCTCATGACTCTGTCATGGAATGAGTGACTAAGAAACAAGACTGAACAGTAGACTGGAAATCTGTATATAGACATTTATTAGGTGCATTGGGAAAAGGAATTTTACCCAGCAATACACCCAGTACTCTACTTACCTGCTGAGAATAGTCATGCTGCTTGGTGAGCAGAATGGAGCAGTACTTGTTACATAAGAACAAAAAAAGGTTATTACAAGATTACATAAGAATATTACAAAAGAATAGTTTATCAGTTCTTCCTTCATAGCACCTGTGGATAAATGGATTATTCGTCTTAGCTTTAAAGGTTAAAATCAGAATATTTTTAACTCTAGTCTGAGACTAGTGTTTGCCTCCCAGTTGTGCTATTTTCCCCTAGGTCAAAGACCCATTACCATTAAAATTATTTTTTATATAATCAGATCACATTATGTTTTAACATCTCTTTGGTGAAAGAAGAACAATGGGTTATTTTAGTAATTAAACTTTTTGTTTTGTTACCTGGTTGGTGTAGATTATTTTCCAAATGCATAAATATCAGTTTCATAGGCATGCTATAACTATATCGTATTATTCTCTTGGAATTATTTAATTAATATTTTGTCCTTACACAAGACGAACAATGTTATTTTTATCTAATATGCTAATAACATATATTTTATTGTTAGGATTAATATTTTCATGGCTACTTTAATTGTGGTTGTTATTTATTGGGACTGTATTGTATCTGAGTAAACAACATTTTGTCTGTGTTTTCTCTGGAAGTAAAGATCTAGGGGTTTGGTTTTTTGGTGGGGTTTTTTTGCTTGTTTGTTAAAATAAGCTAATTTTTAGGAATTATTGGAATATTTTCCTTAGGGAAAGCATGATACGTTGTATTAAACAACTTGAAGTCCTTTAAGTCCTTTTGGTGTTTTTTCCTCTTCTGGTTGGGGGTGGGGGGTTGTTGGTTTTGGGGGGCGCTGTTTCTGTTGTTTGCAATTATTTTCCTCCACCGTATTTACAATTAGCTGGTGTAATTGCTATGCTTCTGGTCATTTCAGTGCGGCTGAAAGTTATCTACTGTGATGGAATCATGTTCTCGTGAAAGGACATAGGAAAACTCAAAGGGGAAATTATTGTATCATGGACATTCTGATTAGAGAGAAGCTCACAGACATACTTAACTAGGTATAAGATTTTCTGTGTGGAGTGACCTATGCCCAATTCAATTAAAACTTGATCTTTGAATTTGTAAATAAAAAATCCTGCCACATTCACTTCCCACACCACTTAATATTCTGCCAGCATGTGTTTTTATGTATATATTTGTACATATTTCTTAAAAAAAAGGAAAAACTCTCTTGTTTGAAACCTTTGTACTCCGTCTTGTTAAACTATTCTAAATTTTGTCCTTAAAAGTGGTTTTTTAAAGATTTTCATTTGTCGTGATTTTCTATTTGTTTTAATTTTTAAAGAAGATTTATGACATTCCTTTGCAAATGTATCAATTTGTCAGATAAAGGTTAAAAATTAGATACATTTTATTCATGTTGAAGTCACACCCAGCATATTTAAAGTCAGCTTTGACTTAGAGTTGCAAGCCTGAGGATATTGATTTGAATTATGCATGACTGTCTGGTATGCAGTTCCATTAGCCTGCTGGATGGATAATGTAAACATGTTCAGAATTTTAAGTATCCTATATGAGCAGCAGGTTAAAAATAGAGCTGATAAGAGCATGTGTATCTGAAAAATCCAAATCTTGGCGAATGAAACTACAAAAGGTTCATCTCTTCAAGACGCTGACTTCAGGTGTGATTTTTTTTCTTTGAAAATGCTCAGCCTGAACAAATCCATCTTATGAATGTGACTTGAACAGGTGACAAGATTGTTGTTGTTTACTGCAAAGAGTTGACATCTGTACCAGAAAAGACACTTGTAACTGAAAGGTCAGGGCTAATTCTGCATCTTTTGGCAAAAGAAAAAAAACAGGGGCAGCATCTGTTCTTGTTTAAATTGGTCGAGATAAACACTAGCGATTACATTAATTCCTTCATATCTTCAAGGAACCTTGTTTAGAATGTTACTTGATTTTGCTCAAACTTCCTGTGGCCTCCAGTATCTCCTAGTTCCTGTTTTTTGTTATATTTGATCTGTTTGGTTATCCCTGTATTTTAGCAATTTGTAGTTTGGTAGTTCATGTAAAGGCTTCTGAAACTTAGTTTTCAAATCCTCAGCACTAAACCCACTGCATTAAACAGATTTAAAACAGATTTTATCTTTTAAGAATTTTGCTGAAGTTCGTGTGAATTTTAATAGGAAAAAAGAGAACTCTAAAATGAAAAGTACAATGCCATCTGTATTATGTTTTACTAAGCTTTATTATACTTCGAAGAGTTTCTGTTGCATATTTATAATTTGTGGCAATTTGATGAGTTGAGTGAAAATAAAAAAAACTATTGCACTTATTTTCAAGATCTGATGGATACAGACCAGAAAACTAGTCTTATTTTTGCATTAATTTGTGACTACTTTCTGAAAGTTATCGTGCGTGGAATGCTTCATGTTTGGCTATGTCAAATTCTACACATAATGCCAAAATGAAACTGCTTTTAGGTCATAGAATAAAGAGAGAGAATAATGATATTTTGCCCGAAACTTTACAGTGTTTATGTGCTTACGTCTTAGTATAGACATAATATGCAAGTATATGTATGAATTAAAAGCCCTTCTTGAAGATGAAGTTCATTGCAGTGCTCCAATATCCTTTTTTTTCTTTTCCTGTCAAATCTTGGTCCATAAATTGTATGCCCACAGGAAATGTAGCCAATAGATAACTCTTGAGTAGGTCTGGTAGAATCTGAAAAGGTGTTTTGATTTGATTGTCGTTTTCCCTTATATCTGAGGAATAATTTATGTGTTGAGACTAGTGTCTAATGCTCTCCTTCAGAGAAACTCGTCATCCTGTTTGATAACGGGCAGAGCAAAATTCCTTTCCCTGGCAATAAGAACCACTGCTTTCAGTCATCTGCTTTTCCTGGTGCCATTTCCTTCCTGTTAATGAGAAGGAGATTTAAAAGAAAAAAAAAAAATCTTTGGAAATAAAGAAATAAACACAGTAGCTGTCATTTGTTTTAAAGGCAATGTCTTGGCCTCAGAGTTGTAGGCAGCAACAATGGCCATTTCCTGAGAACTTTGAGATTCTGCGAAGGAAGAACTTAAGAACCTTTTTTATGAAAGACGGTAACAGTGGCAATTTCTTAAAATACTGGATTGCACTTTTATTTCTACTCAGACGAAAGGGGGATCTCTTGTGTGCTTTTGTGCATGGTGCAAATAAACCAGGAGAATATTATACAGAGGAGTTGCATGTGTGAAGCTGAACATGATGGTGGGAGTAAAAGTGTTATGTAGAAGGGTTTTTTCCCCCAAAATCATAACCTGAGATAGTTTGAAGTTACATTTAAAAGTTAGAAGGAATGCATCTTATGAAATCCATGCAAATGTAAGTGACACTATTAGAAAAATAAAAACATTTTATATGTTCATACGTGCTTGTGGAAAACTTATCATGATGATAGTTATTTTGTTAGTTAATACAAACAAGGGTAAGAGTCTGTCTTAGATGTTTCAGTGCCTCAGATATGCTTTAAAATTGCTGTGGGTATGAACTAGTCAGTTACCTTTTTCTGTTGAGAGTTTTGCTGTGATACTTAGGGAAGTTTAAATAACAGAGGAAAGGGAGCAAGAAGAGCATTTGCCTACCCATTCTTCTCTCTCATTCTGGCTTTTAGTTGCCTTTGTGGCACTCAAATGTAGCTGATGTATTTCCACAGATTTAATGGATTCAAAGTTGGGAGACAGTTCTAAATTAATCTATATTGAGTTCATATTACAATAGTTTATTTTTCCTTCTGGTTATTCCCCTTACTTCTCATACATTAATTCAAATTATGTTAGTATCAGCACTTGGGTTTTGAATTCTGGGTTAACTTTGCTCTCTGACTGGGAGAGAGTCTTATTTTTAAGAAGAGGTCAGAATACAAGAACATAATGGGAAAATCATTTTACCAACTGCCCTCTTCTTCACTGATTAGTTCAAATTATTCCCAGCTTGTTGGAATGCAATTTGCATTTGAAAATGCCCATAATAAATTGGTATAAAAAGGCCTAACAATTTCTGTTTAGGGGAGTGTTATTTACTCTAGCTTATGTGAAATCTTGGTGTTACATACAGTGTTTCTGCAACTGCTTTCTGAAATGAGCACTAAAATTTGCTGCGTTTTACATCTTCAGTGCTTATATTGATCGAGAAACACTTAAATTCTGTCAACTTAAAATAAATAGCAAACTCAGGATAATTGTGTGTACTCCTGTTTTCATTTTAGCACTGTTTCTGGGTTGATCAAATTAAATTGTTTTATGCACCTTTTTTTCGTTTTGTTTTCCGTGAGAAAAGTTGTAGATTTTGGATAGAAAAGAATCTGCTTGTTTATTTTATTGCAAATGTTAGTGAATGGCATACCTCAGTTGGGTTTGTTGTTTGTCTTTTCTTGCCGGGGCGGGGGACACCCAACAATGACTGGCATGGCAAGGAACCCGTCCAAGAGGTTAGACATTCATTCTGTATAGGTGGCTCAGATTCCTACTGTGTCAGTTTTCTGGTGTTTGATAAGGCACACAAAGCAGTTGTGGGAGAAAGCATATCACTTGTATCCATGGCAACTCAAAAGATACTTTGGAACTCAAAGGGATAGAATAAGCCAGAGTAATAGTTCTCATTATAAGGGCAAAATACATAAAAGGTTCAGGCACATGCTTTTAATTAGTTGCCAAAAATAGCTAGGTACAGAGGTGATGCAATGTAGCAATAATTCTTAGTGTAAGAAGTGGGCAACATTTGACATCTAAAGATGTGCTCAACTGAAAGGTTTTTATCTTACCATCTTATGGGTATTCGGTCCATGAATACTAATAGATCTGCTATGGTTTCTTAATCATGCTTAGAACATGAGAATGCATACTGATAAAAGCTAGTGCAAGTCTCATATGACTACAAGTTTCAAAAGTTCCATGGTGATATTAATTCTTATGGCTGTGATGCTGCTTCTTATGAATAGTGTGTGCAGAGCAGTCTCTTATGTTTTACAAGCACATGGCTGGAAAAATAAATGTAATGAGTGCTACTATGTAGGGATAAGAAAAAAATTATTGAAAATGCAGATTAGTTTCAGATCGAAGACACATTATTTTTCAGAATAAGTCACTTCAATTAATTTTAAAATAGGAAGGTAAGCAATGGGGAAAGTGAAAATGTAATATGAAACTTGAATGGATGGACTAGAATTGAATCCTGGAGAAAGAAAAAAGAACAATGTATGAAGTAACAAGGCATAGGGTACTTGAATAACCATTTTAATAGAAATATTTTAATACAGTGAATAATTTTAAAGTTTTCTATTTGAACAGCAGTGTTTGTAAGGAATCCATCTTATATTGCAGTGCAATTCTCCAACATTATTTCCTCTGTTGCTATAGAAACTAATTCTAGTGCAGCTGTGATCGCTTATCAAAATTCTAATGTTTCAATACCCATTTCTTATTTTGAGTTATTTAAATAGCCTTGTCTTACTTTGAATCAAACTGCACATTTCATCACTGCTGAATTGTTGACTGGTCAAAATGTTAATGTGAAGTGATAGCAAATGGTGGTTTGTTTTTTTTCTTTCTGCCATCTAAGCTATCATACTTATTGTTAAAGTTTGAATAACAAGCAAATTAAGGCTTTTTCACTTGATAAATTATAAAGGTCAATATTTGCTGTCTAACATCAGCATTTTTTAATGAATATTACTTCCTCAGTGTAATCTTAATCATATTTAATATTTTATAAAGCTTAAATTGTTCCTGTTACTGATACGTGGCCATGAGGTGTGTGTATGTATATGTGTGTGTTTAAATATAGGTCTCTTTGTGTGTGTAAACTATTGTTAGAATGTTTTTAACTTAAAAGTCTGTATCTTGGCATATTCATTTGTGCAAGTAAAAATTTTATGATACTGTATTTTCCAAACCGTATCAGATGAAAGGTATACTGTGGCGGAAGGTCACCAGTTAATGGAATGTTCTCAATCTCTTTACTCCTTGTATTATTTGTTTCTTTGACGTTGGGTTTTGGGTTAGGATTTTTTATATGGTGGTGGTTGTCTTCTGTTGTTGTTTTTTGTTTGGTTTTAACAATGAAAGTACTGTGCTGGTAGTGTATGTAATGTAGGATGCAACAATGTAACTTGCATAGGCAGAGGAGCTATATTTTCCTGTGAAAGGAGCTTTACAGATATTTGAGATAGCTGTGTTTGAGATAATCCCTATCCTTGTTTATTATAGTATTGAATTGACTTTTTCAATATGTGTTGGTGAACCAGTGAGTAACACATTGAAAAGGGCCCGTGGAAGTCATCTAGTCTGATTTCCTGATTGAAAGAGAGCTAACTTCAAAGTTAGACCATATTGCTCAGGGCCCTAATGAGGAGAGCTTTTAAAATCTTCAAAGCTGTCGATTACACAGCCTCTCTGGGTAACCTCTTCCAGGTTATAGCCACTCTTATTTCAAAGTTTTTTCCTTATATTTAATCAAAATTTCACTGGTTGCAACGTACATATGTATCCATTATATCAGTTTTATATATAGCTTAATAAACTAGATTATTAATTAAAGCTGAGATTTGAAAAAAATAGCATTCTAGTTATGACCAATGTTAAATACTATTCCACTGGGTATGTTTTCAATTGCAAGATCTAAAAACTTTGCTGGCACCAAATTATGAGAAAGAGTGGGATGTTAATAGGTCTGGAGACATACATTGTATACTTTCTGATCTTGTATCAAAGCTACTGAAATGTTCCAGTAGTACTTTTCAAGATAATCGCTGACTTTCTAATGAGTGTACACTAATTTCGTGTAGATTTAAATAAATAATTTTCAATTTGGAAATTATCATACAAGCATTTTGCAGCTGTAACTGTCAGGCTTAGATTACTAATTAACTGCTGTGCATCACCTTTAAGTCTCTTATTCAACAAGCAGCATCAAACAGTAATTTCAAATTAGGTATATTAATTTTTGGCTGGTATAAGAAAGGTCTGTAAGAAACAAATTTAGATGGATATCCAAATATTTACTTTATCACAACAGCTAGTAAATTTAATATTGCAGGTATAACACTATGATCATGGAAACACAGTTTTCTGGTGTTTTGGGAAATTAGGTTGAGCATGATATGCTGCACTCTGATTCTTGGTTATTCAGTGCTATTGTTTCTTTGAGTGGATAGCATGACAGACCAGTTTCCTACTGTTTGAGGTCTGAAGGCTCTTTCTGTAGACCTTACGAATCCTCTGGATGCAATACACAGCTTGCCCACTGTTCTTGCATCCTCGTAAGCTATTGCATAGCTCTTATGACCAGTACTATATCTGAATAAAAATATCTTCACCAACAAGACTCTAGATTCATCTAGTCCTGTCAAAGTGCAGAAAATTACCTGTTTTGTTAGTCACATGACAGCTATGGAAACATAGCAACAGCTGCATCACATATTTCATAGAAGCCTAGTAAAGTGACTTGTCTGTGGCAGTGGGAGGTCTCAGAAGTGCCGCAAAGAAGTGCAAGAAATTAAGTTTTGAGTAATTGTGTTTCTTTATGCCTGGAGAAACTTGTTTGAGGCCTTGCTGGAAAGAGTGGAACAGACTGAAATGCTCCCTGCTGCTTAATCTGTGCCTTTTCTGTGAATTCATAGCCCTCTTACTGGGTGTGTGAAGGAACACACACCTTGATTTCAAAGCACATCTGTTTCCTGTGATTTCACAGTGTCTATTTTGCCTTCTTTTTGTGGACGATTGACTCCTAAAGTGGTACTAATGCCATTATTCCTAAGCATATTTTCTACAGGCACCGGTAGTGAAAAGATTTTAGAGGAGTTCTTGAGCATATACAGACAATTTTCTTCTATTATTGACCTCTTAGGTGCTCCTGCAAACTGAGATCATCCTTGAATTTTCTGGGTTCTAGCTGCTTTTTGTTTGGTAATGTTATGAGAGCTGTTTCAAAAGAAAAAAAAATCTGCGTTTTCTAGAATCCTTTTTACAAGAATACACTAATGTACTGCAGGAAATATGGTCTGTTTTACTAAAGTAAGTCACTGAGCCAGTGTGTCAAGGACAGAAGGGAGAAAAGTGCCAAAATAGATAAGACAAACCAAGGTCTTTTAGAATTTTGGAATCTCAATAGATAATTACCACCATCTCCCACTCGAAATGGCAAATAAAAATAAATCTCAAATGTAAATATGAAAGTAAATGCTTACTCTGGAAAACATCTTGCCTCTCCTGGAATGTAACTAACTGTGTCCTCTAGGTTGTGCAGGTTTTTCACCTACAATATGGATATTCCCACCCATCAGATATCACCAATTCCTCTTTTATCTCTTTGCTCTGTTGACATTGCTTTTTTCTCAGATCTGAACCACTTTTTTGCATGTCATGTGTTGTTTTATTTTCCCCATGCCTTCACCTTTCTTCCTATGTCATTTTTGCGTTGTTATTTTAGCTGTTTGTAATTTTTCATTCCTGTTTGCATCTTGTCTGATATTTATTCCTGTCTTTGCTCTTTTTCTCATTTTCTATACAGATCTATTAAACTTCTCTCTCTTTATGTCTTCCCTTTGTTCATTGACCAACAGCCTAGCACTTTTTTTCTAAATCATTGCACCTTTTTCCTTTTTTTCTTTTGACTTTCCTTTTTTTTTCTTTTACTTTTTCCCCCACCCTAATATTGTATTTTTTGTTTTTTTCTTCCTTCTCTTCCACTACAGAGCTGATGATAATGGAAAATTCTGTGGGGGTATATCTCTTAAGAAGCTAGTGGCTTGGAGGTTTCCATGTTGGTGGTGGTACACAATTCAGGTGAATTTTAGATTAATAATAATTTACAAGACTTGAATTAAAACCATAATAATAAAATAAAATGGAAGAAACAGCTAGTGTACTAGTCTTAAAAGACTTGGTTTCAGTTCCATGCTTCAATGGAAGCTTTCTATAATTAGATACACAGAAAAATTTACCTCTTATTCAAAGTTATACTTTAGTTCTCCATCTGTAAAATGCCAAATGTTAACTTCTACTGTTATAGTAATACTCTTATTCACCATAATAAATATTTCACAAATATATTAACAGTTACGAGTTAACTTAATTGGGATCATATAGATGTCTTAAGTAGATAGGTAGAAAATTTAACTCATGCTCTACTGAAATGGTTCATGCAGAATCATTGTAGTATTGCTCTGTGCTTCTGACTCAGTCCAACATTGCACTCAAAATTGCTGTGAAAATAAGGCAAAGGAATCAAGGCAAGCTTTGTGTTCCTATTCTGGAAGTAGTTCTTGATGGCAGGTATCTTTCCTGCTTCATTTTCACCAGTTAGGGTAGTAATAAATAGAGAGCTAAAATAATTGGGATTTTTACAGGATTTTTTTTTAAAAAAATTACAAAATACAGCTCCCAAGGGGAAGCTGTTTTTAAGAAACTGCAATTATTTAATTTTTAAGTTGCAAAAAGGATTCTTATTAAAGGTAGCACTTGCATCTTATTTAAAATAAAAATTATGAAATAAAGAATGATGGAATTCTGATGATTAAGGAACACATCATCATAAGGGCAGTATATACTGCTGAATAGACCTTGTTTATATCATCAAATGAATAATTATTGAGATCTTAGGTTTTCTGTATCGTTTGTAAAACTTCGCATTTTGTTTTTGTGAAATAAAAAAATAATGGACTTGAAGTAAGCTGCAAAAATATTAAAATGCTAAGAAAATTATACAGATAACACATTCATCTTGCTTTCTAGTCATGCTTTCTTTCCTCATTTGAGACCAAATAGAATGAGAGCAGGAACATTACAAGAATATTAGCTGTGTGTTATAACACTTCACTGGGAATTGATTTTAGACCTCGGTAGGATCTTGTCAGCACTATCCTGTTGCACATCTCCTTTGCTTAATACTGCAGCCGTAGTTGTATTAAACTGGACTGGAATTTGAACTATTATTTAAAGTGAAAATTGTACTCAATGAAGCATAGCAATGTCAGAAAAATATTTTCTAAGTTTGTACCCAGCTGCTGTGGTCCAGAGGTATGAGGAGATGCTAGTATGCAGAAGTGGGGATTCTTAGGGCCTGAGGTAGTTTACACTGGCTTGAGTCTTCAGATCTTTTAGCTGTTAAGCTCTAAAGTTCTGTCAGGCATCTCTGAGATAGCTGAATTTGGGTGAATTTTCACAAAGATGATAAAAGGCATTTCTGTGTCACCAAGGCAAGGATTTAAAAGCTGGTTGTCAATCATCTTCAGAAAGCAGGACTTCTGTATTTTAAAGGGAAGGGGGAGGAAGGTTCTATGAATTTATTGAATTTATTTTCTTTTGGAAGTGATGTTTTTCTACTAATTCTGGTAACTTGGAAAAAAATAACAGTGAACAGAGGTGCAAAGGAATACCTGTTCAGTTATGAAGTCAGCCAACATAGTGATCTGAAAAGTAATGTAAAGGAAAGTTGGCTGCTTTTAAAAACAGTAGAAGTGAAACCAGAGTCTGGATGGAACAGAAAATATTCTTTTTTACCTAAGAAGCTGAATTAATACAAATGCTCTACCTAAGGAAATAGGATTAGGGAAGACAAGGCAAATAATTTTACAGTTTGACTTCTTAAAGTCCACTGCTTCCAAAAAGCTTCAGAGCTTTTGAAGTCTCCTTTTAAAAAAAATGTTCTGGAAAGCTTGATTTATTGATATTTGCATCAATGACAGATTAAAATGTTGAACCAATAGGTTTAAGCAGTATTCAGAGGTATTTTGGACTGCTGGAAAGCCTAAATACAGAACTAGGTAGCAGAACTCCGTCCTACTCAAATTAATAGAAATGCCGTATAAAGAATCAGAGAATGATTCTTAAATTGAAAGAAAATTAATTCAAGAGATGCTAATGTATAATTTTCATTGAAAGATGAACAAAATATTTGGGAAGGAAACAAAAGAATGTCTTTGACAGTTACTTTGCTATAATGTTTTAATAATGTATTTGTAGTTTAAATGTTCTAATTTGGGCTAATTTGGAAAAAGAAAACGTAGACTTTTTCACCAGTGCAGTGCTTTTCAGTATTGCTCTGTAAAACAGAACAATGAATTCTTACAAGTAAGGAGTGCTCTGATAACTGCAAAAAAGGAGCAAATTTCTTTTGACAGCAAACAAAACTAAGCTGTAGTTCTGTCTATAAATAGACAAATAATTTTTAAAAATTACTATGCGAGTACCAGTAACTTCAGTTGGTCTTAAACCTTTCCTGAGGAAGAAAATTGAAAATAGCTTTAAGGAATGTACATAAAGATAATTCAATAGTTTTGGATTTTTTATTAAAACACAAGAGAACCTTTTTACTAAACGAATGACCAGTAGAATTAGACTTATTAAGGGGAGGAAAATGCACTGCTGAGAACTTCATGTAGCTTTACATGTAAATTTTTATTTTCACGTTTCTAGTGTATGAATTTTTCTAAATATTAGGAAACAAATGAGTACTATTTTGTGTTGAAAAACACCAAACCAAAACTAAACCCAAACAGATATGATTGCTTTTCTTGCTTACTGGCGAATTGCTTAATGTAGACCATAGTTCAGCTGTGAATAAAAGCCTAAAATGTGGCAAATGCAAAAAAAGAAGGCTGATACAGAATTTTTTTTCGGTTGTCCATAGTCACCCCATACCACTCTTATATTCGCCTTTTTTCATTAGGTAAGACTTGTGCCATAAGTCTTTTGGAAAAGAAATAGAATAATGTCAAGACAATTTATTTTATTTTTGAAATATTATCGATTTTTTTCCTCACAAAGATGCAGTTAAGCTTTTTATTTTCAAGGAAGGTGAGCCCTGAGGTTTCATTCAATACTTAATGTTTATATTTTATACTCCTTGTAATGTGGGGTGATTCAGTCAATGTAATATTTTGAATGGTAAAAAAGTTCAAACATGAAAATTCCATTTGGACTGTCTGCACTGCATACCGGTAATCTCTGAGGGTATTTTATCATTCAGAATAAGAAAGGTTTCTTTAATTTTTAAACAAGTATTTCATTTTATGTTTTATTTAAATTGTCTTAACATTTATATAGGGCTTGAAAGGCTTGAAAGGCTTGAAGGCTTGAAAACTTGAAATTTATGTTAGATTAAAAAAAATAATTGTGAAGCATAGTGTATGTGGAGATATATTAGAGGAAGAAAATGCAGTGTTCAAGTATGAAGATATTCTCATAATTTCAAAATATTACCTTCAAAAATTACTTTATATATTGATTTTTTGTTTAAAGGAACTGAAACCTGATTCCCAAAGAAATTTTGTGGCAATGCTCCCTCCCCCAATAGGTGAATATTTAAAGAAGTAACATATATGAGAAACATGAAGTCTCAAAAGCGTAGTTAATTATTGCTTATGAGACAGGTGAATTACAGCCACAAGGATACTTTATTTTTGTTGAGATGTGTGTTCTTGGCATTACACAGGAAATATGGGCTAAAGAAAGCTAGGTTCATGCTGCTGCTGACAACCTTTGGGAAAATGAATTAAGATAGCAGAACCCAAACATTGTAAACATCGTAAACATGGGAAGGAACATCACCAGCTTTGTAGTGAAATGTTGTCCAGCTTATGGTGGTTCACAAGGGAACAGGACGGAGGTGAGAAGCACAGGGAGCAGAAAGTTCAAATAGTAACTGAAAATCTAAAGAAAGCTGTTCTATTTTTAAGCTGCTACTCCACTCAGAAAAAAAAAAGACTGAAGAAGCTTGTGTATTTCCTCCTAGTTACCAACGGTATCTTCCAGGAACGCTCATTTTGGCCTAGGTTGCTATGCGAGATTTTACTGACAGTCTCTTGAGACTGATGGCAAGATACGTATCATCTCCCCTTGGCTCTCACTCAGTCCCCTGTACAAGGACTTAGGAAAACAGATTAACCAGCATTATTTAACAAACAGTACAAAAGAGGAGGTATTTATTTACTTCTGACTTAACTGTGCTGATGACAGTTTATGTGCTGTAATTTCTGAGTGTACCAGCAAAATGCTAATCTGCTTGTGTTTGTCAGGTATTTTGCTTGTAGGTCTTGTTTCTTCAGCTGTTGAGCAAGGACATTACTATTACCACTCTATAAGTGTTTTCCCAGCCCAGTAAATAAAATTTTTAAAATTTGTAAAAATTTTAATTAAAGCAGTTAACCCTGAAAAGATTGATTATTACAATCTGCCTTTTGACAGCAGTACACTGTATTACTAAATATTTGTTACTAAACAACTTATTTTTCCTCATGTTATGAGAATGCAAAATTATTTCACATGTTTTGGGGGGATCATTAGATGTGGGGTCTTTGTCCTATTTCTTTTTGTCTTTCCTCTAATCTGGCATTTTCTGGCTGGTAGGAATTTCAGGCTAAACTCGATTTGGTTTCTTTTCTCTGATTATTCCCATCTTTCAGGTTTAGGATATATGTTGGCTTGTTTTTCACCCTGCCTAGTCCAAATTAGTAAGGTTTCTTTGGAAATTTGCATAGAAACAATGCAACAATTAATTTTAGGTTTTACTGTAATCATTTGCCTTGTTAAGACTAATTCTTAGCAGATAGTAGCCACATTTAGTGTTCTTTGGAAGGTATTGTATGGCATTGTCACAATATACAAATATGCACAAGTACAACGGTGTCTAAATTGATACCTTAAATGAAAGGTACATAGTATGGTATAGACAGTTGTTCTACATGTAAATATTCAAACACTTTAGAACTTTTCTTCAACTCCAGTCATTTTTCTCCAAATCAGTGATAGGCCAGCAGGCATTAGTAGAGGGTTTTTGTTTTAAACTTTGATCCATATGTGTATGAATTTGTGCAGTTGACTGATTGACTGTTGAAGTTAGTTGTTACTTCTATGTAATCTTTAACAAAAATACACAATATCAGATACTGTGTTTCTGTATTCACCTCCGTCTGTGATATCATTTGTCTTTGATACCATTAGTCATGAGAATGTCTTAGTTTAATTCAAATTTGTAGTATTTTCAGAGAACCGTAATATGAAATAATCATTTTATTGCATCATTTAATGTGTAGAGGAGGAAATTAATTTAAAATGAGACAGTTTCACTTGAAAAATTAATTTGAAAATTTTGACATCTTTTTATGTAGAGAAGCCTTTTGTTCAGAAACATTTTAGGCCTGTTCAGACAGAGGTGCCCTTAGTTTTTTAAACCTGGATATTTGTTTAAATAATTTATATACTGTTTCTTTTTGGTAAACTAAACTTTCAGAAATGGATAGTTAAAAGCTGAAACACTGAGGCAGATATTTCAGAGATTTCTGAATCACAGCTGGTTAATCAGAATTTTCTTTCTTTCACTTCTTCCCTGCCTACATTAAAAGTACCTTTTCTGTCGCACTGCCTGTGCAGTTTTCCCATAGGGACATATAATGGAGTTCATCAAAGTGAAAAAAAGTGAGTCATACAGTCATTTATTTACTCATGTAAGACAATAATGGTGTTGATAGTTACCCAGACACGCTTTCATTTCTGTAGCTTGTGTAAAAGCTGGGAGTTAAAAAGTCTTTGCAGACTAGACTACAAGTGAAAAGGAAGAAATTAAGTCATAGCTATATGTTGGTCACTGTAATGCTGTTTACCTTTTGGCAACAATGAGCAGAAATTTTATTGCTCTGATTTTGCTACAGTATTTAATGATCTCATTTATGAAAAGAAAGTTCTGTTTTCATGGTATAGAGAGTCAATGGATGTTTATTACTATTTTCTTACAATTAAAATATCAGTTTAGTTTCTAAAATCATGTCTATCTACTTTCACGGGCACAAGTTATCTAATATAACTTTTAAAAAGTGCTTTCTCAGATTTCTCCGTGTTTTGCACATAAAGCTTTCTCACTATTCCTACACAGCAATTTCAAGATTCTAACTGTCCTACTTAACCCTGTTTCATATGTAAGGTTTTATGTGCATCTGCTAGACTAATGACTACGTTTTGAGTATAGGATTCCCTGCCTGCTCTGTTTTCCTTTCCAGCCCTGTGGAACTGAAGTTTCAAGAGTTAATGGCACTGGGCTAACTAACAGCAGAAGGCCTTATGCATGAGTGCTGTAAGAGTAACTTGGAATGACTCTGAATGGTAGGCTGACTCTGATGGGTTTGTCAGAGAAGAGAGGATTCCTGAAAGTGTTATCATCTACTAGGTGTGCTTTGTGTTGTTTTGATTACTCATTTACCTTAGCCAAAGCTAGGAGGAGTTCCATTAGGAGCCCAGTGAAATAGAGAAGAGCCCTGCATTTCCCAGTTGCCTTTGAGACTTCTGCCTATCTGTGCAGTAGATGCACTCCGTAACAAGCAGTCCTGTCCCTGTCCTTCAGCTGCCCAGCTTTGGGGATCAGCAATGCACATTGGCTTCCTTCTAGCCAACATGTCATAGGTTTGCTTCCCATGAACAGTCTGCGCTGAAAGCTTGGTGCTTTGCACATTCATGAAATGCCAGAAACTGTGAGATGTTCCTGCATGCCACAGTCAGATACAGCCTAGACTTCCAAAGGACAGAACAAAAAGGAGCCTTTCACTGACTGACTGTTTCCCAAGGGAGCCTGTTACTGTGTTTTCACAGGGTAACTCTTACACATAGCCTGTTTATGTGATGTGTTGAACAATTGGTAATTACCTCTGAGGCAGTTAAAAGGTTAATGTTCATGTTGAGAATTAAGGTCACAGGCAGGGCAATCCTGGATACAGAAAACTAATTATGAGACTAAAATTTATCGTCTTTGTCATGAGGGAAAAATCGGTTTCTTTCTTAGATGAATTCAAAATCAAAACTTATATTGTTCTAATGTTGATACTTCTGTTAACTTCCTTGTTTGGTAGATTTTCTTCTGTGAGTGAAGGTGGTATGTCTGACACTAGAAAACACTGTTAAATTGAAATTTTAGTGTATAAGTTAATTCTGTGTGAGGGGCATTGAAATCATGATTAAAACTTCTACAGAACTTGTAAACAAAATGTGATAGAGATTTTACCTATGCTTGATATTTCTTTAATTTCAGCTACTGCACACCTTGCTGTCTGTCTCCAGCTCCAATCAACTATGTAATACTGCGTAATAAAATATGAGATCAAAATTTGAAATATAATTATTTTGAATTAACTGTGTATATCCATATCCATGCAGCCTAGGTTTGTTTTCTGAGGTGATGTATAACCACATTTCTATCTGTCTAGCCAGTGTAAGTGAGAAGCAGAGATGGTCATCATCAAGTATTCATCCCAAGCACAAGGTTGTTCGTGAACCTTTTTCCACTATCTTTAGTGACTGGACCCAGTGTCTGACTTGTAGACGCTGGGTATGTACCCTTTCACTGTCCTCAAGGAGTAACAATCTGAGACACTGCTTCCCCTGTTAAATTCACCAGTGATCAGAGTTCACTTGTGTGAAAAGTCTTGTGTCTGCCTTTATTAGTACCTATTTGTCTTCAGAGTTTAATTTAATAACTCCTTGGGTGAGCAACAGCATGGTAGGTAATCAGAAGTTTGATATCATGGCTTTAGGGATTGCATTTTATTTCCTTAACTGGTCTACATTCCACCTGCACAGAATCTGACTTAAGATATCCAAAGGTTTTTGCAAGGTAAGCATCCTTGAACTTCAAGCCTAGAATTTTGTCACATCATATTTGTGCTGTATCTATTTGTATATGGTTTATGCAGCTTATTGTGGCTATATATTTAATACTTTGCTTTTTCCTACATATTTTTCATCTGAGGCATCATTTATTTCCATTTTTAAACAAATATTTTTGGGTTTATTCGTTATTTAATTTAAAATATAAAGTAAAAATGACATTTTTAGGTTTTAAATACTCTATCTGGACTTAGTATTATCCATGGAACTGTTTCAATAGTAAATAATCTGAAAGTAAGTATGGAATTTTCACTTGTTCTCAGCGAACTGCATTCAGAGGATGAGAAGAACACCTCCGCTAGATGAACTGCAGCCGCCTCCGTACCAGGATGATAGTGGTTCTCCTCATCTTTCATGTACACCTTCTGAAGTCGGAGATGCTAAATGTGAATTTTCCCAGTGTAGCAACAGTCCAAGATGTTCATATAAGTGCCCAAGTGAGGGGAGCACGGGACATGAAATAGAAAGCTTCCATAACAAAGGATATGAAGAGGATGTACCAAGTGATAGCACAGCTGTCCTTAGTCCAGAGGTAAATGAAAACAGCTGAGTGTTCTGAAGTGTCATGCAGTGCAACCTTTTGAGAAACATTTTTTTTCTTAAAGATCAATGTACAGATATATGAACACTAATATTGCAGCTCATTCATTAAAAACCAAGTTATTTTATCAGAAAATATTACAATAGGATTTCAGGTTGTTCTTTATAGTTAACTTTATGGCATCTTAACTTTCAAACAAGGTCCCAGTAAGAGTGAATTTTTTTAAGCAAGTCAGAAAACTTCATCACTTTAAGGACTGTTGTAAAAAATCTTTTTTTCCCACAGTTAACTTTTCTAACAGCTCAAATAATAAAAAAATAAAATCTGTTAACACTTTTCAAACTGAACACCCCATATGTCTTTTTGTGAAAAAAAAGATTTTTTTTTCAATCTGTTGATGGTAGTATAGAGATTTGTTTCATTTAATTTTCTTTTTTTTCTGCTATAAATTGTAATGATACCTATTTATTTTTACTATGAAGAAATAATATTTTCTGACATTATTTCCTTGAAATGTCTTTATCAACTGCACTGACATCTATGGATAAATCTAATTAGTGATGTCATGTGCAGAAGAGGCTTTTCTGGTATAAATTTGTCTTTTGTCTCTACCTGAAGTTTTGAAGTGCATATTGAAGTGCTGATGTGGCAGCAGCTGCTTCTTTCTTACCTCTTTATAAGTTGATGTTGCATTCCTTGGGTGTTGGTGCAACATCTGGAAGCCTCACCTGCTGTATGAATGCAAGGTCATAGAATCATAGAATTATCTGAGTTGGAAGAGACCCAAAAGGAGCATCGAGTCCAACTCTTATCCCTACATAGGACGCTCCCAACATTCACACCATGTGACTGAGGGCATTGTCCAAATGTCCAAATGCTTCTGGAATGCTGGCAAGTCCTCCAGTAGCTAACTCTCTACATGTACCTGATGATCAGCTAGGACCACAATCAGTATGAGCAGACATAGTGTGTACATATGGTCCTCGAACCCTAACAGATGGCAGGAAATCTAATCCTAGTTCTTCCTGCTTTGTGTCAACACCAGTCATTACTGTAAATGTACCCAATAAGAAGTCAGAATACTGTCAGCCTTTTTTACAGCCACTCAACAACTTAAAGACTGAAGCTTTCAGAGGAATGAATTCCCATAGCTATGTAGCAACCAGTTTAAAATAAGAACATAGCATTTTCTAATCCAAGAGGCTTTATTGTGGCATCTATTCGTTTACATGAAACGGTGTATCTTTGATAATACAAAAATAGACAGGAAATACATTTGTTCTATCTACTTGGAATAACATTATATGAACAGTAGGTTGACCTGTACTTGGTTCAATATCACTTATCAAACTAGCTGTTCAAAACTTAAAGTGACAATAAACAATTTTAAAATCAAGATTAAAATACAGTTTTAGAACTGATGCAATTTACAGAAATTTCAGCGTGTTCAAAGCAGTTATAGCTTACACAGGTCTAGTAAAATTACATTAATAAAACCATAATTTTTAGTACATTTATAGAACTCCTGTGGACTCTTAATGTTACAGCTGTGTATGCAAGTAGGTGTTGTCATTCTTGTAACCTTTTGGCATCTCAGTGTGCTCGCAGCCAGTAGCCAGCTTTTAAACCACTATAGTATGTTAACTTAAAAATATGTGTATGCTTGCACTGAAATAAAGTAGTTCTATCTCATAACAATTATGTATATATTTTAACGTGTTTAACGCAGAAGAAGAGATCATAACTACAGCCTAATTTAATCTAAGCTCTGTCTGATTGGCTCCTGGGTTTTGGTAGTATTGACCAGGTAGATTGTTTTGATTTCTTCTTGGCTGCTAGTCAGCCATCTCCTCAGGCTTTCAGTGTTTAATTATTTTGTTTATGAAATGAACAAAAAGATCATAGTCACTTCATATTGCTTAGAGAAAGCCATGTGTTTGCATGGTAGCTTTAATAATAGAATATAATAAATAAATAAATAAATAAGCTGCTTTTTCTTTTTCTTCTTCAGGATATGTCAGCTCAAGGATCATCTTCACAGCTTCCTAAACCTTTTGATCCTGAGCCAGTAGCTAAATATGGCACACTGGATGTGACTTTTGACTATGACTCACAGGAACAGAAGCTTTTGGTGACAGTGACAGCTGTCACAGACATTCCCACATACAGCAGGACAGGTGGAAGCTCGTGGCAAGTACACCTAGTTCTTCTCCCTATAAAGAAACAGAGAGCAAAAACCAGCATCCAGCGGGGACCGTGCCCTGTCTTCACAGAGACATTCAAATTTAATCACGTTGAGTCTGAGATGATTGGGAATTATGCAGTTCGCTTTAGACTGTACAGCGTACGTCGCATGAAAAAAGAGAGGGTTGTGGGAGAAAAGATTTTTTACTTAACAAAATTGAATCTTCAAGGGAAGATGTCAGTGCCAGTGATACTGGAACCTTCTTACAGTCTGTCTGTGAGTATTAAATGAGGCAGAGTAAGAATACAGTTATATACACAGTGTCTTGAATTTTTATAGAATTGTGTGTATATTTATAGAGTCATCACATCCACCCAATTTTTTTCCAACAGTCATGCCACTGTATTAGCACAACAATAATTTCTGTATAGCTTCTGTAAATACATTCATTTTCCACCTGCAAAAGCTGCCTGTATTTTTCCTTCTAATTACTTAGAAATTTCCTGTCTATAAATAGGGATATAGAGGTGAATCCATGTACATATATATACATGCAAATACACATATATGTATTTAATGGTGTAATATTTACTCTACTACCCACAGCATTTCAATTAAAAAACACCCAAACACCTATACTAGCAAGTGATCTTGGTCTGTTGTAATTAAATCTTGGTACCAGTAGGTGTATTTTTCTTTCAAGAAAGAAAGATAGGAAAGAAAATTTTGAGAGCACAAAGCCGTGTTTAATAACTTCAGATCAGAAGCTTGTAAATAATAGATTTCTGGTTCAGTCTGAAGTGAAAAATAGTGTTAAAAGTAGTTCAAACTGAAAAGGATTTTTGTTTGAAAAGAAACCCTACCTAGCTGATGAACAAATATTCTTGTCCCCCAACATAATTTAATATTTTTTATAAAACAAAGCAACGATAGTTAAGGGTAAACTTCGGTGTCACTATCAAAAACCACAGGCAATCACTGTATGGCAGTGATCAGCATCTCTTTTTTCTTTTTATAGTTCTTTTTTATAAGGTTTTAAGTATGCTTTTGTCCAGAAAGAGAATATTTTTGATGTTGTGGTTACAGCTTCTTAAACTAGGAATGCTTGAATGATCATTGGCTAAGAGATGCATATGTGCTAAGTAATGGACTTCTGGCGAGAGAGAAGGTGATCTAGCAAGGACATCCTTATTTGGATATTCTATGTGTTATTATGTGGGAGTTTTTTTAACTATAAATAAAAGAAAAAGAGGAGAAGACAGAAGAGTAAAAGCATTTTTTTTTTGAGATGAAACAATGAAGTGAATTTGTTCCGCATTTTCAAAAAAAAATTTTAGGTTGACGGAAATTTCGTTTCTGTTGAACATGAGTGTTACAAAAAACACTCAAAATGCCATTGTATTTAATGACCGAAAATATATTAATTAGAATTAGTAAAAGCTGAGACTAAACCTTTGATATCATGGAGGATCAATTGGACATAGAACATCCTTTTTATGATTCTTTAAGAAGTATAAATGGGTCTGTTTCAAGGATCAATGGATACACTTACCCAGTGTAAACTTCCCTAACAGAGTTTGCTAGTTTCATTTTACAGCTTGTAAAAAAAGATTCATGAAACAAAATATTGACTATGCTAAATCTACATTTGCATGCATTCTCAGTATGTTCTGGTATAAATAATTAACCAAAGTCAGTGAAAGAGGCCAATGAAGGGGCTGAGCTTTTGACTGGTTATTCTTCTGTGTAATATTCTTGAGATTCTGTGGCAGGGAGACTAGAAACAAATTCCAGAATGCGTCAGAGAAAAGATTGTTACTTATTTTCTGTGTTGGTATGGTATGCCATGCTATATCTGCATTTTTATTTCCTTCTTATTTTTTGGGGGAAGGAATAAGAGTAAAGAATATTGGTAGGAACTGGAAGTATCTTCCAGAGTTTGTTGCTGTAATGGGATTTAGGCAGATTTATCATAGCCCTACCTGTTGCTGGAAAGGAACCTTCCTAGTCTTTACAGCTTGAATGAGGATCCGTGGGTTTTTGGAACAATGCAGATCAGTTTTTAAACCATTGGAAACTCATTCACATCTGAATTTATAAGTATTTTTCTATTATTATTTATAGCCTATATAGTTTTTTTTTCAGTGAGCAGATCTATTACATGATTTAACTTTTAGTTACTTTGCAAGACTGTTAAAATTTATTTTGTTTTTAGGATGCATGACTGGAAGTGGAGGGCATCCTGGGGCTCTTGAGTTCAAGTCCATGTTATTGCAAAAAAGCCAGGTCATCCTGATCACAAATTTGTGAATCTTCATCTGAAAACATCAGGTTGTTTAATTTCCAACTTGAATTTCTTCATGGCAAATTTATAATTATTTTTATTCTTATGCCAGCCTGTTCCTTAGCTTAATTAGATCTTACCCTTCTCAGTTATTTGCTTCTGGGTCTATTTATACACATTGGTCGTACTCCTTCTGAACTGTCCTTCAGCTAGTGTAAACTAACAACAGTCTTTGTGTCCAACTAAACATAAATGCCAGGCAGGAGTTATTTAATGGGAGAAGGTAAGTGTTATTTCAGTTTGTAGAGATTCGGCTGTTCAGGGATATTTATAATTATAAAATCCATGATAAAGTACATTGTAAATTCTGAAGTAAATGTACCTTGTTCAGGTGCAGAGTGTTTTGTTGCAGTGAAGTGTTTATATTTGACAGGTTTTTTTTAATATTTCTTAGACACATGACAGTTGCCCTATTTTTTTCACTGCTTCTCATTATATGGATTTTATATATTAAATATACCTTCTGTCACCGAAACTTCCTAATCCATCGAAACATCCATGCTAATCTCTTTTGCAGAAACTGTGCCAGATATTATATTTATGTATTTTATTAGCTAATTGCCTGCTTTCTGATTGTATAAGAGCAATTCATATCCTATGGCATTTAGTATTTTTTCAGATGTACCTTAAAGCTATTCAAAAGGGAATCTGGTTAGAGGTAGAACAGTAAGATCAGTGCCTTTGAAACATAGTGGCATGCTCACATGGGTGGGCCTGCAGCTCTCTGGTGATCCCTAAAATGCGGATAAGTATGTGTCGTGGTGAGTACATGATACTAGTATGTTCCTTAAGTAGATTTCAAAGCTTCATAGTTACAAATGTATTCACAAATATTCTTCTTCAACCAAGATTTCACTCTGTTCCTCACCTTTCTACGGTGCGTGTAACTTCTTGCATTAGCAGCTGTTGTCCACAGGGCTATTGCTGTTTGTCTTTAACAGTCCTGTGTTGCTGGAGTTCTGTCACATAACAGGGAATTCCTCCTCATGCAGTATCCTCAGCCTCCTTATTTATCACACCCTTCCTTTCAAGTTTAGTGTGTTTGTGTGAAAAAGAAGCAAGAGAACCACTGTGAGCTGACCAGAGTGCAGTTGTCTGTGTGATCAGAGACTGTCCCTTTCAGGTTTGATAGAAAATGGCCATTGCATCAAAAATTAATAGCGGGGCTGTACATTGCGGTTTTGTCTGAGTATTGTTTAGTTAGGAGGACCTTTGTTAATGCTTTTAGAGAATTCTTCCATTTAGTCTACAATGGTACACAAATTTCTGTTCACCCTCCTTGGAGTTTAGAAGCCATGGTGATGTTTATACTTCTTCAAGGAATCCCTGTGGACCTGTTTTTAGTTACTCTTCGTTCTTCTTAAGCAACGAAATTTTCCTGACAGTGAACAACAGCCTCCAGTATCATGTGATTATAAAAACATATAAGCAGTTTATGGAGTGAAAGCTGTTTAGAAAAGATTTAAAAAAAACCCAAGTGTTATCCTCTTCACCATCCTATAGGTTGCTTTTTGGTGTAGCATAACAACAATCAATCATGCTTTAGACTTTTTAAATTGATTTTGCAAGTACGGTTTTGACAACCAAAGTACACTTTTTCCTGCTTAACAATCTAGTAATTGTTCATTATGGATTGTCAATAACAAGAAGTTTATTGTGGAGAATGAAATTTATTTTTCTTTCTTTCTATTACATTCTCCATTTCAAACATATTGAACTCCTAGATGCGTTCCCTATAACAAAGACTGAATGGTGTAGACATTCATATATGCTTAAAGGATGTTGACTATAAATATCCAGAGTGTTTGAGAATTATTGTAATTATAATTTTTTTTTCTGAATGAAGATGTTTATGCATGCACTATATAAAAATGGTCACTCTTGCACACACTTGTGCATGCTCTTTCCACTTTGAGGACAATGGTTGATCAACTGGTATATGTTGGTTTATGTGTTGTGCTTAAGGCGTTTGTTCCATTATTGCTCTTTGTGTGGCATAACTTCAGGATTCTTTCTAATGGATATTTATCAGTTTATAAATTTAGAAAGAAAACCTTTCAGAGTGGCATTTCCGTCTTGTGAATTCTTGGCCATTACAGAGTTCAGCTGTCAGGTTTTATGCAAATACTAATATTTTAGGACTATTTGTAACTTCACTACTGTGTTCTTCTGACGTGGTCTATTCAGGATTGGATTTTGGAAGACTGAATACTAAAATTTGTATATATAAACATACCTAATGAAAAATGACTAAGAATTGCCTAGAGGGATAAAAAAGACGCAAAGATTTTGCTAATTGTGTTTTATTTAACTAGAATTCTACCTAAAAGCATCGGTTTCTGTGTGATGGTGCATAAATGCCTTCAGTTAGCTTGTAAAAATGATGTCCATCAAAGTAAAGGCCAATTATCTTTAAACACTGTGCACATTCTTATCTCAGCTTGTGGAATTCATTTCAGTTAGTGGTTTAAAACATGGAAGATCAGAATTAGTCCTTTGACACAATAAGAAAGATGACTCTTGCAATTTCTTTGAAGAAAATTATTAGGAATGATTGGAAAATGGTGATCATGTTGCTGAGGCTGCAGGAGAACTTGACGGTACTTGGCAAATGAAGTGAATTCCTTGTGTTTAGCTGGTTGAGCAGGATTTCACTGTAGTATTGACAAGCAGCAGCCATTGTCTTCTCAGTGTCACGGCTGCGTCAACTTGTGTGCCTTTGTGTGGTGTTCCCCTAACACTGCTCCTGGCAACTGAGAAGATAAGCACTAACCCATGGCACCCTTCATAAGTGTATGGGACAGGGAAAAGTCCAAAGTCAACTGTGGCTACTGTGCTCTAAAGCCAATAGTGTGTGTGCAGTGTTCCACTAGCTGCAAGTTTCAAGAACAAATAGAATCTGACCAGATGATAAGGACCTTCCACTAGATAACTTCAGTTGTCACAGCTAAAACTGAATTAGCTTTCCAAATCAGTGCTATTTGTGCCTGATTTTTTTATTATGTACATATGTCTAATTGTTCATGGCAAGTTGTGGCATATAATTAGTGTGTTCATCCAAGAAGCACTGGACTAGGTGTTGAGACTGTGAGAGTATTTCAGTCCCATATAATAACTTTGATACTTTGTTTAGGTTTAGATAGTTTTCAAGAACTACTTTTTTTTCACAATCACAACTTGTCTTGGGTGACTGCAGCCATTCTGTCACCTCAGGAGTAAAGTGGTTGACCAGCTTCAACATATACCATTTCTTTTTGATAATTGATTACTGTCGTGGGAGGTGATATGGCTATTTCTGTCACAGACTGAACAAGCCTATTAAGCAAACTATCCAGAAATGCTAGAATGTTTCCTCAACCTGTACAGAAATTCATATCCAGTTATTTGAATGAATCCAGAATAAGAGGCAATAGTCCTTGCAAGTTGCTATGAGCTCTATAATTAAATTGAGTAATTCAACTCTTTCATGGGTTATTCGCGGTCTCTGCTGTGATCAAGAGTAGCATCTTTGTCATAAGAATGCTCTGCCTTATGCCATTGTATGCGTGGGCCATATCGCTGCTGTTTGTCCATTGAAAACCCAAGTCCAAGATCAGTTCAGGAAGCTTTCCACAATGCAACAGTTCAGGGTTTGTCATTCTGCCATATCTAGACTAGCAAAGATTGTGATCCCTGTTCTATCAGTAATTTAATTTTCTAAATGAAAAACACTAATTCTCTTGAAACAAGCTTCTGACTTCCTACAAGATTCTGAGAGCCCATAGTTGAATCTTGTACATCCACCACATTTCTCAGTTCGTTTGCATTTCTAGCCTTTATTACTGGACTTCTTTGTAAGATACAAGAGGAATGATTTTATTCCTATTATTGCTGGCAGTAATAGAACTAATAAAAATGCTATCAAAGTGGTACTTGCATACAGTTTCAGGGACATGCTGACCAATGTGGACAGTCAAAGCATTCTGAATGTAGATGTCACTGCCATGGCAGAGTTAACCAAGTCCACCTGGCCTTCATGTTTTCAGAGGTTTTTAAAAAAATCCAGCATGACACCAGGGCTTTCTTCCACAAATTACCAAATACAGAACTGAATTTAACATTAACTTTCAACTATCTTGCCGATATCCTTGTTGATAAGAGGGAAGTTCCTACTTTGGTAACTAGATCTATTACTATGACCATGAAGTCTGGATACTGGGAGAATTCTTTGAAATCAGCACTGTAAAGAATTTCATCTGTTTGTCAGGAACATCAGTTGATTATGTAGCCAGAGTAAAAATTGTTTGTTGTCGATCTTAATATCTGTGGACCAAGTAAAATAACAATTAAAAACTGCTATCTTCTGCTTTTAATTAATGAGTTGCTTGAAAAAAAGTTATTTAGTTTGATCCCCACAATCTTTGATATTTGGGTCAGCAAATAATGGAACCTATGCTTCAGACATGGTATTACTATGAGTGTTTGATGATGCTTTTCAGACTCTAAAATGCCCCCAGTCAACTGACAGGCTTTGAGTGACTGCTCTAGATTAAATCAAACTAATCCTCTTGAGCAATACTCTTATTTCCTCAGAAAGCCAGTCCATCAGTGACAAACATATTTCTGTGTGTCTAGTTTGGATCATCTTTAAAAAAATAAAATGGAAAAAGCTCATCAATACTTAAAGCTAGAAAAAATGAGACTTTCACAAGGCATCTCTACGATTCTCAGACTATCATACTCTGTGGCATAAGTATGATCTCAAAATCTGGATTGCAATTTCAAAGTAAGGAAAATAATAGAGCTGTAAAAACATACTGTAAATTTCCCAGAAGTGTCTTTGTAGGAGTTACATGAGAAGGTTATCAAACTTGTCACTAATATGAAATTTCCACCTTTGAAGACTACAAGCTGCTGCTTAAATCTTCCTCAAGTAACTTTTGCAGTGAAGATATATTCTTTAATTTAAGAATTCAAGTGAAATTTGTTTCCCTTAGAGTTAGTGAGTTTCCCTTACTATTTTATGTTCCTATGATTTGAATTCTTTCTTGTTTGCATGTATGAGTACACACAAATATCTTCTTACTTTTATTACTGTCTTTTAAGGAAACAGGAAAAGCAAATAACACAAAAACTCTTCTGTTTGCCATCTTGAGCACTCTTCAGCAGAAACATGTGGACTGTTTTCCTCTTAATTTATTTCCATTGGGGAAAGTCCTAATCAGAGACATTGCACAAACAGATGAAGTTACCTAGTCTGCAAATTTATAAGTTTCACGTTTGTGGAACTTCTGATTTTAGGTTTTGGTTTGCTTACTCGGTCATTCTTCTTCTGGGCTTTGCAGTGTAATGTAAGTGTTCTTTATTAGCGATCTTCATTTCAGACTTGAGGATCTCCAGGTAATTGCTTCTTTTGTATATTCATGCAGTCTGTATTTGGTTCATAGAATACCTTTAGTTTTAGTGTGTTAGCCTCTTGTCAGGCTTGGCCCTCATGTTGTCTGACCTTGAGCTGCATCTTTCACAGCTCCTCTCTTTCTGTTGGGTTTAATCAGCTGTCACTTGGCTTCAGGAGAATCCAGATTACCTGCACCTCTTGCCCTTCTTTGTGGTATGTATGATAGCTTGAAGAACTGAAACAGATCCCTGCCAACTTCAGACACCTGGTGATCCTCTCGTCATGAGATTAAACATAACCTGAACAAATCAAAGGAGGTACCACTAGCAGCTTAAATTAGGGCTGGATGAACTGCTAATCGCGAACGGTTTAACTGACAAATGCATTATAAACAAATCTTTAATGTTATAGATTTTTTTCATTGTGAGAAATAATTGCATGAATGTTTATGCAATCAAATACTAGTCCATAGATTGACTACTCATAAATCATGATTACTGTTTGATCACTGAATCTTCTTCTCTTTTCCCTCTTCAAGTATAATCAAGAGAGAAAAGAGACAAATGAAATTATTTGCGATTGATCTTCCCAGTGAGCATAGAGAGTAACTCCATCTGGACAGAGCATTGTCATTTAAAGAAGTCTGTGGTCTTGGAAGGTGTCCATCAGTAACATCTCCATGGTCTTAGAAGTCTGACTGGTAGTAAAGAGAGAGGGATGTGAGAGTGAGTCTGGGTAGGAGATGTTAGCGTAACTTCATGAGGAGTACAGGTGAAATGTCTGCATTTTGTGTCAGATGTTCTTAACTAAATTGCTAGCACAAACATCTAGCAGCTTTTAGTACCTGAATGTTTCTTTATGCTACATGACTTATCTCAGAAAACAGAACTCAATAATAAAAAGCCTCTTGCCTATTTTCCTCCACTTGCCCGTAGATGTATAAAAGGCTTGTAGACTTTTGCAATGTAAAAACGAAGCACTTTTGTAAATGCTGTAAACTCCATTGTACATTCATTTCCAATTGCTTCCACTGTTGCATGCTTTTGCTGAGCAAATTTCAGGCCCATTAATTCTATGGAACAACTAGATGACCTTTCATAATCTAGCAAGGAAGCCAAAGGTGTAATTTTAATGCAGACAAATAGAAGTTATATAAGAAAACTTTAAATGTTCCCCTTTATTTTTGTTCAGCAGAGCTGATGACTTTGAAAACTTCTAAACACAAAATATTAGTAACAAATTCTTATGAAATATGAAAAACAACACAGAAATCAATCATAGAATCATAGAAAAGTTTGGGTTGAAAGGGACCTTAAAGATAATCCAGTTCCCAACCCCCTGCCACCTTGCACCAGACCAGGCTGCTCAAAGCCCTATCCAGCCTGGCCTTGAACACTTCCAAGGAGCGGGGCATCCACAGCTTCCCTGTGCAACCTTTGCCAGTGTCTCACCACCCTCAGTGTGAAGAATTTCTTCCTAATGTCTAAACTAAATCTTCCCCCTTCCAACTTCAAATCCATTCCCCGTCATCCTATCACTAGTTGTCCTTGTAAAAAGTCCCTGCCCAGCTTTCTTATAGCCCAGATGCCAGAATTCAAAATTATAAAGCTCAATTCTTTGACATTTCTGATTATTTTACATCCCTCTGTTTTCAGGGCTGAGTTCTTCCGATGGCTTAAGTTCTCTTTCCCAGGAATTATCTTGATATTTTTTTCAAAAGTATTTTAGCTTTGAAACATGTTTTTAGAAAGTTCCTAGTGCTTAAGCCACTAATGAGGGATGTGGAGCCTCTAGGTTCAGTTTTCTCCTTCTCTTTGGCTCTCAGAGCAGAAACAGGGAATGGGCTCCAGGCTAAGAGCTGGTCTGGAGCTTGTTTGGTGCCTGGGTGCTCTCATCACCTCAGCAAGCTTTTGTCTCAAAGTGGAACAGTAGCTTCAGGGTTCGGCACTGGACTCGTGATTAAGAGAGATGAATACTTTTGTCTCAAATTTCGAGACCCAGCTTCAATTCCCTCTTTTGCCTACTAGGATTCAGCTTTCCTTCCCTTACTGCTCAGTCATATTGATATAGTAGTAGAAGCAAGTAATGTGCAAAAAAGTTCTTTAAAAGATTAGTGGTATAATGTTAACATTTAAAATTTGAGAGAGACATTTTGACAAGTAACATGCTGTGAGTCAGATTTTTGTTGCTGAAGAATTGTCAGCAAGGTTTCATCTTTCCTGTGTATATTTTGAAAGGCCAAGACAATCAGATGTTCTGGTTTTATAAGCCTACAGAGGCTTAATTTTAACCTGGACAGTGAGAAAAATGAACTTTTAACTGCCCTCAGAGCATGCCACCCCATTCCCTGTGATTAACTCCAGTTGGCTTAAGAGCAGAATTTATAAGCAGAACTTCAGGGTACAGAAAAATAACAGTAGGAGATGAATATGTAAGTAACAAATATCCCGTTTCCATGGATTTATGCTGAAGGAAGACAAATATGTTATCATAGTTGCAAATAGAGGATTCGCTATGTTGTCAAAGAGCAGAGAAAAAAATTATTGAAAATACATCTTAGGCGTTCAAGTCTGATGTCACGCATTATGTGTGTTCAATTCCATTGACACTAGGAAAAAAAGAATGTTCTTTTTTTGATGGCCAGCTTTGTACATGTGAAATACAAATACTGCTTAGTGGGAATGGTTTTATGATACTTGTAAAAAAAATGTTTCTTCCCTAGATATTATATGCAAAGAAGTCATCAAGGACAATAGTTCGGAGAATTAGTAATTGAGTTTTTGTATAATATAACATATAGTGGTCTTATAATCTAGTGAAAAGCAGGGATTCTTGTAAGTGTTGATCAAATAAAACCCTAACTTTGTACTAAAGTACTGTCCTTTGGTGTATAAAATTGAAAAACTGAAAATTTCTGATTTACTGTACTAAGACAGACCTTTGAACTAAACATTTGGAATAGACTTGACCTAATTTTTTTTGTTGTGTTTAATGTTAATAATATATTTTTGTTATGGCTAAATTGACAAAAATAGGTTAGAGATTTAGCATTAATATTCTCCGTGCACTGTAGCCAGGTCATCAATACATTGACAGTTCATCTAAGGTCTTAAATGTCTGCAGTTAAGATTTTACAACAGTTCTAGATGGTGCGTCACTGACCTTGAAAGGCTTTTGCTATTACGGAAACTTAGTCCTTTTTTTCTCTGCTTATTAAAATACATAGTATTTGTAGAGGAAGAGAGGGAAGCATTATAAAAATAAACTTACATAGACAGTTTATTTGAAACAATTAGTAACTTTTGATCTAAATATTATGTTTCCCACAGTGAAGCAGCAGTATCAAAGAGAGACTGCATGCAGATCTGTATGGAAATGAAAGAATCTGGTAGCACTGTAATGTCATGAGATGAAAACTTCATAGTAGCTAAGTTTGTGTTCATCTTTTACCAATTAGCAGTTTCAGTGTTATAATTTTATAATTTGGCATGTGATCATGAAGCTTATATTTTGAGCAGGTAAAAATGTAACTTCTTGTTTTGCTTTTTGTTGATGAGTATGTTAGCACTTTTCTTGAATTTTGACTGTGTAAACAGAAAAAACTCTTCTAGACAGAGTCTTGAAAAACAGTTCTTTTCAGTTCTAATACAGCTTAGGGATTTCACATAAATCAGGTTAATTACCAACAGACATGATTATCACAGAATACCTTACTTAATAAATGGATTTCCACAATGTGAATAACCAACTTGGTGGAGAAAATGCTTTTGAGAAGACATCTAATAATACTCAGTATCCCTGATTTTAACTTTGTCCTGCAATGAAAAGTTTTTCTTCAGTTGTTGATCTGAGCCACTTGATCTTAGCTATCTCTTTACCTTCATTGATTCTGTTCGTTATTCTCTCCTCACAGGATCTTTCTCTTTTCTTTCAAAAGGAAAACTGACAAAATACAATCTCACTTCCCTCTTTTTCTCATGTCTTTTACCTAATTGCTCCCAAATTGTCTGTTTTCTCTTTTATCATAGACAAAGAAATTATACTTTGATTTATGTAATTTAACCCTCTTTTTACCCAGTATTATCAGTCTGTCTTCTAATCAACTTCACACCTCACTGCCTCATTTTTCTTCTGAATGTCTCACCTTCTTTTATATTAGGGTCTTTCAATTCATAACTGAAAGGCAGAGCAGTTTTTAGAATACGTTTGGGTCAGCATGAAACAAAATGGGTTGGAGTCTTTTTTATGTGAAATGGAAAACAAAACATTTTTAGATTGTTTCTTCAGAAAATTTGATTTCTTAATTTTAATACCTTTAAACTTATGTCACCACAACATTTTGTAGGAAGGAGTTTCATAAGTTTATTGTATACAAAGGATCAAACAACATGCTTTGTTTGGTTTCAAACCTGCCACCTGTCTCAAAGCAAAAGGCAAAATATTACAGTTTAGAAAATATTGTAGCAAAACATTTAGGTTAAATCCTCTCTCCAGATTTTCATCAAAGCTACATCTATCAATTCCTTCTGTTCAACAGTTCTAAGGTACAGATAGGTGCATTTCCTTCTACTTACAGAACTGAAGCATCACCTCGGTCTTCTCATCCCACCATTCAGCTGGTGATATCCTTTTTTCTGCTCTTGACAAATGCAGTCTTGTCCTTCTTGCATCCATTCAGGATTCTGATGAAAAGGAATGGTATTTCTAGCTATCCTTATGTGGCTTTGTAATATTGCACTTGTTTCATTTTTCAGTTGTTTTCCGCTTCTATAGAAGCCACTTTTCTTCCCTTTCGAGGTGCTTCAGAACTCATTCCCTCTCAGTCATCACTCATTTACTGTTTACTGTTTGTAGCATTCTAAACCTTTCCTGATACCCACTGTAATCCGTTTAACTCTGCCATAAACTGATTTAGAGTGAGTCTTTGTTAGAAACTGTAAACTGCATGAATAAGTCACAATTAGGAAGAAGTAGTGTTGTTACCTTCTCCTACTACAAATAACAGAGCCCTTTGATAGTTTGTGAGGGAGTGTTCCCCAGCTGCTCAGTTTGTGTTCTGCCTTTTTAGTGGACTTGCAACATGACCACAATCAAATTTGAAACCTAAACTTTGAACAGTATCAGGTTACTGTGGTTAAATTCCTGGCCCGACAAAATAATAAGATGAAGAAGCTCCTTAGGGATAATGTATTATATTTTTAAAAGACTAGAAAACTTAAGTAGGGCTGGGGCTGAGGCTTTCGAGTATGCAGTGTGTTCTGTGACTGCTGAATCAAGTAATCTTTCTTTTAAACTTTCAATTTTGTATTCTACTGTTGAAGTTAAGAATCAAAAGTTTCCTGTTTTGTGAGCGCCAAGAACCAGCGAATGAGTGTAGACTTGTAATTCATTTTCAGTAATTTACAGTTTGCAACCCATTTGAAATTTATGCTTGGAATTGAATAAAGAACTTTTGGAGAAATAACCAAAGATTTAAAATTCAAAATTTACTGAGGTCCTTCTTTAGTAGTAAGAATACATTTGCTAACAACAGTTGATGTTTATTAATGAGGAATGGGATTTCTACTTGAAATTTATGCCAGACTTCTTGGAAATGTTCTATTGAGATGAACTAGTTAAAATGTCAATATAACGATACTACTGTAGGTTCATAATTTCTTCTTGTAGATATCATGTCTTCTATAACTTGAGATTTTGTAATGCATTTATGCTTTATGTGTCAGGTTAAGTTACTTTCTTTTAAAGTTAACTTTAATCTTGATCAGGATTTGTGCTATTTAGGTTTTAGGACTGATATTGAGCCTATGTATGTCAGCTGTTGCTGGAAATGATAGATGTGATAGCTTCACAAAATCATCGTGACTCCTTGAAAGAATGCTGACAGATTCCTAAATGAGTCAAGCGTATTTGAAAAATCTGTGGATCCAATTTATATTTTCTTTCTGAGAGTATCATAAAGGGATGTATCGATCGAAAGACTGTTCCAAGCAAATTGCCCTGCCGTTGACTACATTCCATCCAGTTTCTTGTTTTCAGTAGTAGAATTCTATATGCCAGTGCATGAATTCCAGAAATTAAAGTAGGGACAACTCTGGTATGATTAGCACTATATTTTTTTTTCTTTTTTTCCTTTTAGGCCTAGTAATGAGGGGTTAAAATTATAAAAATTAACATAGAAGCTCCCTTCAAAGATGTGACATGGTGACAATGCATGAGAGATCTGAATTTTTTGGAAGATAGTGGAGTGGAAATTAAAGCATCACTTGCTGAGTGGATGACATTCTTTCTTTCTCACACAAGACAAAGACTATTGCAATTCTATATCCCTGGACCAATTAAATTGCTTGTAAACTAATTTATTCTAGACAGAATGCATTCTTATATTTGCATGTGTTCTGTTATTTTGCTACTCATAAATTCTCAGTCTAGAGAATAACCTTTACAAAGGATGAATAAGAATTTCCTGCATTTTATTATCTTCACAGTTCCACTAGTGCTTTCCATTCCTGGAAAGTAAAAGATCCAAGGTTTAATGTTCGCCAGGATTGTGACAGATGATGTTACAGGTCTTATCTTAGCAATTGAAGTAAATAGGGGCCATAAAGGCTGCTCTTCATCTTCTGCTATTATTTCTCATAATTTATGAAGCAATGGAAACACAAAATTAAAAATTATTTAAATTAGACTACTTTAGTTTTGTTGCCTCTAACATGTGTGAATTGAGTGTATTTTAAGGATGTATATTTCTTATTGGGTGATTGAAAGGAACTTCTGTTATTGTCAATATGTTGCTTTCCTCATTTTCCATGGATTATTCTAAAAATTAACTTCCCAGTAACATCATTGCATAAAATACATAGAGCTTTTTATCTGTTTTGTAGGGTTGTGACTCTCAAATGAGCATGTCAGAAGTGTCCTGCAGTGAAAGTACCTCCTCTTGTCAGTCTCTGGTACATGGCTCAGCTCCAGAAATCCTCATTGGCCTCCTTTATAACGCTACAACTGGAAGATTATCAGCAGAAGTGATAAAAGGCAGCCACTTCAAAAACTTGGCAGCGAACAGACCACCCAGTGAGTGAAAATCTTTTTTCATCCTAATACTTCTGTACCAGTAGGGCTCTTGGTAGCAAGGACTTCAGACCTATCATTTAGTCTTACCCAATCAAAATGAAATAGAGCAATCATCAACTAATCTGTTTCATGTTTTATATTTCTAGTCAGTTGGAAAATAGCAAAAATCTAAAATTCAAAATATTAATTGTAAGTTGACAACACTGTTTTAATTTTTCATGATGACTGACTAATAAATTACCTTTATCATAATGATTAACTGCTAAATTACTAATGTCTTACATCATAGGCCAAGAATAAAAAGTTAGTGTTTAAAAAGAAAGTACATGCCAGCTAATATTAATATAAACACTCTCAGCAGTTATTGCTGTTCCCTGAGGGGTTGATACTGCAGTCTTCAGTTGCTTATGTGCCTGTATTTGTGGTTGTAATATATGTAACTTGAGAATGCCACTGAAGACAACAGAGAAACAAATGGAGACCTTTGGCATATTTACTGTGCAGAAGGAATATTCACCATTGGAAAGGACTTGAACTATATGTTCAAGCATTTGTTAAAAATACATGCGTCTGAAATATCTGTGAACTTTATATACTTCTAAATTGGAACCAGATGGAATGTCACACACACAGAATGCTTTTGCTGTCTCTAATTCCTTGATATAGCTTGAGAAAGTTCTGTAACGATCTTTTTAAAAACTTCTTTTTATTGTTTTTTAGATATAAGCCTGATTTATATAAGTTATAGCCAGACATACCTACGCGTTCTCTTCATTTTGTCTGGAGGCTCAAATTTTAGTGCCTCTTTCCACTTCTTAATCCCCAGATTCCTATGGCACTAGCAGATTATCTGGCACTACTGGACTATGTAGCAGGCTGTCAATATTTTATAAGTGCTTTACACATCTCACTTTGTCTTCAGAGTTTAGGAAGTAAGCCAAACAAGGGATTGGTGCTTTTTCTTTCTTGACCCATGTTTTCTTCCATTCATTAATTACATTTGGCTCAGCCTACTCTGCTTTGGTTTCTCTATACTTTTCGCACTGATGGACCCAGACTTTGTTAACATGGCCAGAGAAGGAAGGTAGAAGAAGAATCTCTAATACTTCTATCTAATTAGGTAGCTGCCAGAGAGTGACCTATTTGGAGACAAAGAGTAGAAATAGATGAGGAAAGCCAAGAAGGCCCAAGGATGCTGGAGTGGGAGAAAGAATGAACTGGAGAGAAGACCTGGAGAGAAGGGACCACGTGCTCCCTTAAAGCAAAAACAACAGATGGCTTATGCTTGTCTTTCTGCAATCTCTAGAGAAAACCAAGTTTTTCTTAATATTTAAAATATGCAAGTTAGATGGGGTTCAGTACTTGTTTTGAAGACAGATGTGTTCATTCCCTGGTGTGTTAATTCCCAGAATGTGCTCTGTGGTCCCATGCTGTCTAGCTAACACTCATGTTACTGGGTCAAAAACCTGTTTCAGACTGCAAGAAAGCAGCATAGAACACGGCACATAGCCTTGTAATATTGTGTTACATCTATCCTTTCTGGAGAGATCTTGTGTGTTACCTTTTGTCATCCCTTGTGAAGGATAGAGGGAAGTTTTTATATTATTTATAACAATAGACCAGTTCTATTTAGGCAAATGCAGGTTTGGAGTTATGTTTTTCTAGAAAGCTGGAAACTAATGTTGCACACAATATTGTGGAATCCAGATTTTTCCTTTGGGCTGTTTTGTGCTGCCCCCTCCCCCAGGATGTGGTAGCACCTTTTGGTAGACTCCTGGACCCAAGTGCAGACCACTGCAGTTTCTCAACTCCATGACAACTACATCAGGGGCACATACCAGCCTCTCTCTGCGCCATCATTTCCTAAATGAAAACTAAGGCATATAGAGATGATGAAACGTTCTTATCAGATTTGTTGTTTGGACCATCAGTTGTCCAAAATCATGAGAAGTCCTGCAAAGTACATGCACAGGTCAGTTTTCATTCAGGTCTTAAGAAACTATGTTAGGAAGAGAAGCAATTAATCTTTCCTAAGTGTGATCCTTTCTATAGTCTGAGGGTGGTGAATATACGCAATATTTCTGAAATGTTTCTCCAGAAAATATGGATTGAGTCCTACATTTCTGCTTGTTGGTAGTATATAGTCCTCTGGTGCTTATTTATATCTTATGTAGTAACTGATTTAGCACTCATTGAGTACAAGGAAATAGGCTACATCCTGCAGGCAATAACAATTGATGTTAGAATGTGTCTTGGTTTCTCTCTGACAGTTACTATTTTGTCTGAAAAAAAGATGCTGCTTAGTATTCTTTAAGATTTTGTTGAAACAGAGTATGAGCTTTTGCACATTAAATGCATGTGTGTGTATGCATGCACACACACATTAAATCCATAAATACATGGATTTTAACAAGTGAGATCTTTACATTTTGGAGACCCATTGTTGAATTTGAGATGTAAGCATCCCTCAGCTATTCTTAGAGGTTATGTCAGTCATTCTGGTACCTAAGTCCATCACTACTCAAGAACTAAAGTACTGCAATTAAATATCTATAATTATAAAAGCGAAGGGCAAAACCAGCTTAGTTTTCAGTGCAGTGATTTTTCATTTTATTGCTTTTACTATATGAAGTATAATTAGTGTGTGCAGTTTTTCTTAATATGCTGGAGTTTGCATGAAAAAGCATAAGGTTTGATAAAAAGGATACAGTGATTTTTACCCAGTCTCCTCTAACCTAGTCGTTTGCATGATTCTTTCTATGTTTGAGTGTGCTTTAGAACCCAGTAGCTATTAGTGCTAAGATAACCCATTACATAATCAGTGTAATTTTTGTTGAAGATTACACAAAAACTGCACAAAATTGTCATTTCATTAAATTTTACCCAGCAATCCTTTTGTTTAATCCTTTTTGTGATCTATGCTGCTGAAGTTTTGTGTTTTTCCACTCCAGTGAATAGTGTTTCCTCTTAAACTTTAACCTTTGATCCTCTCTCACCCAACTATTGACATCTGGTCATTATTTCTTTTACTGCTTTCCACCCCCTGTTGTCAGACGGACTGTTCTGTTGTCTAAAACACTTGATAGGTGGACAGGTTTATATAATCCGAGGTGAGTTCCTGTAGAAACTAACTGGATGTTGTCTTTTTCATGCAAAAGAAAACTTGCCAGCAGTAAAGCTAACCACGGCTGCCTACCATATTGGTTTATAAAAGTATCTGTTTACTGTTTCTCGCACTCTCCAATGCAAAAGTTGCATTCATCTCTGATTATGGATGTTGGGATTTCAGTGTACCTGCAAAGTGGAAATACTCAGTATGTTTCTTTTTACAGGAACCCCAATCTTATAATAATATTATTCATTGACATGATTATGACAGGGATAAAGAATGAAACAACACATTGGTTTTTATACAGTCTTAAATTTCTTAAAATCAGTTAACTTTGTGAAATATGCATCCTTCTGCAAGGAGCATGGCTTGGTGCTTCTAATCAAATGAAAACAGAGCTTTAAAAATAAGGCGTTATACCCAAATACTAACACCCAGTGTGCGCTAACGACATTTACTTCCATCATCTTCTTAAATGTACTTCCTAAGAGCACTGTACAAGCTATGTTTTGAACAACGACCTTGAATTATGCATGAATTATTTCCTCATGAATCTAGGAATTAAGAGAGTTTTTTGTAATGTGTAAACCTCCACCTTTGAATGCACTTTGCTACATTTTGGTCTTTAAAATACATAAAATTGAAAAGCTCAAAGTGAGAACCACATCCATGCAGAGATTATTCTTAAGCATTTCATTCTGGCTGTTTTGATATCACCACTGCTTATCATCAACATTTATTTTTTTCTCCTCTTTAGTTGCCTTCATTCCACTTTGCTAATTCTTTTTTTTTTTATGAGAATTCAGTGGTATGCTTTACAGTGTTGTGGCTAGTTGGAGCTTGCTAAGTGTTAATGCAATTTAAGTTTGTTTAGAACAAATAAGAGGGGGGGTCAACGGGAAGAGGATTAGAACTTATACTTTAACTTAACTTACATTTACATAGTACTGAAGCTAGTTAATTTGTTAGAGTATTTAAATATTTTGCTTACTTGTCATCTTTCCATGTGTCTGAACTAAGCTGTGTTCAGTCAGCCTGGTATACACCATATCCTTGTATCTTGTAAATATCTCGTTCTCAAAAACTTCTGTTCTAAGATATCTGACATTCCAAAATATGATTTATTTTGTAGATACGTATGTTAAGTTAACACTGCTGAACTCGATGGGGCAGGAGATGTCCAAATGCAAAACGTCAGTCCGCCGAGGACAGCCAAATCCAGTATACAAAGAAACCTTCGTTTTCCAAGTGGCATTGTTTCAGCTTTCAGATGTGACACTTATACTGTCTGTATATAATAAACGCAGCATGAAACGAAAAGAGATGATAGGATGGATTTCCTTAGGCCTCAACAGCTCAGGAGAAGATGAACTCAATCACTGGAGTGAAATGAAAGAATCTAAAGGACAGCAAGTATGCAGATGGCACACTTTACTAGAATCGTAATGGACAGTACAAAATGCAGTTGTGGTTTTGAGGGAGTTTGGTCTCTCGAGATGATGATCGTCCCTGGTCGCAATCAGCAGTTTTGTTGTGGAAGTGAAAAAACTAGAACTGAGGTCAACATTCCATCGTAAAGAATGCACAACATGCAAAGTTGTGGGATTTAATATATAGTCTTCACTTAGTGTCAGACACTTCCTTGGTGTCAGAAAAGCCTTGCTGTACACAGATATGTTAGGATCCCTCCCCCATCCACCTGATGCTGTATTTGTTTGGGTTTGGTTTGTGTTTTTCAATACAGGAACATTTTCTGTGAGGTTTTCCAAGTTGATGTAAGCTCCTCCTTGTGTACTTTTTGTATTACTCTAACACTGTAGCTTCTGACCTGCCTGCATTCCGATTAAAGGTCAATAATTTGCACTTTGAGAAAATGTTGATGGTCTGTAGAGCGAAAAACCCCAACAAAACTGGTGGAGAACACTTAGTAATATAGCAAATATGAATATACTGTTGTTTTATGCTGAGTTTCTTTCCAGGAGCCTTAGTACAAGTAAGTTTTCATTTTTTTTATATGCAGTTGGCTTGAAAAATACTAGCACTCAGGCATCAGGTGAACTTTGACATCAAACTAATGTTTCTTCAATCTGTGACAGGAACGAGCTCTCTATATGGCATAAATTGGGGGTTTCCCTCTTGCCTGTACTTCTGCCTAATCCAAAGAGACCAGATCATTAGTTTGGTCCCTTC